>APFE030233244.1:0-10819 GCA_000404065.3 Pinus taeda
TTTTTCTTTTTCTTTTTTTTATAATTTTTTGAAATAAATCAAAAGAAACATTATAATCTTAAATCTCATGAAAATGTTGCTAACTTAGTAATTTGGAGGGCTTTCCTATAATAAATAAGAATTTAATCCACCTTCTTCTATGGTGTTCAACCCTTGTTATAACACATTTTCATTTTTTTCATTTTTTGGCAATTGTAGATTCACACAACATATAGCATGTCTCCTTTTGTTTCATGCCCCCTCATTTTAGGGGTTGATCACCCTCCCTAATATCCTTTTCATTGGGATGACATAAATCTTTCCTTCAAAGAGTTCAATGCATATCCAAGAAAAAGAAGAAAACAAGGACCTTAGGCCCAAGATAAAGCTTACTGCACTCATGTGTGATGAATCACATGAATTAGGTCTCAAACAATTGCACAAGTCCTTTCTAACGGATATTTAGTTCATGGATGGGATATGGGTTCCATGAAGATTATTTTAGCAAAACATGTGGTATTTAAGTTTTATACCCTGGCTAAGGGAGGGAAACAAGGACCTTAAGCCATAAACAAAACTTTATCATACTCAATGTCAATAAGAAAGGCCTATAACTAGAAGTATAAGAACTATTGTATGTTTTGCATGATAAGCATGAGTATTAGGACTCCTACCACGGCTAAGTAAGGAAAACAAAGGCCTTAGGCAGAAAACAATATTCTTTATCTTGATGACCATGAAAAAGGCCTCATAGAACTACAAAGATTCTCTCTAAGGGTTATTGCTCCCCATGTTGGATATGGGGTCCATTTGCAAGTTTTGAGCACCACAGTTGGTTCTCAATGCCTTCATGTTGGATGTCAATTCCATTAGGTATTTTCTACACCATGTAATGTAGATCGGGCCTTAAACATGTTTAGGTAAGAAATGTAAGTTGTTAATGACCTAACTAAATCTTCACAATATAAAGCTTCATGTAGTATTCCTCAAAAAACCAAATAAGGCATCTATGAGGATTTTTTGGTCATGGGACGATTTTTGCATTGTTAGTAAGTTTTGCACAACAAAATCACTTATTGAGACCTATATCGTGGCTTAGGGAGAAAAATCTCAATTTAAAGAGCCATGAATTAGTACTCAAATGACTATATTGATATTTTCTAATGGATCTTTGGCCTCTAGGTGGATTTGGATGATATTAAGGGTTTTCCACAACACATATGGACATCATGGTCTATACCATTGCTACCAAGGGAGAACAAGGTCCACATGCCCTTAAATAACTTTTCTCATGCTTAATGACCATGAATAAGGCCTCTCATTATGAATGTGCACATTATTAATATCCTTGCATGATAAAATGAGTCTTAGGACCCCTATCATCACCAAGGGGAAAAACAATGGCATTAGGCCCTACCATTGCCAAGGAAGGAAAAGAAGGGCACTACACCCTAAATAAAGCTTGTTTGACTCAATGGGCATGAGAGAAGGTATCATAGCACTTAACATAAAGGGTATCTTCTACTATATCATGAGATTTAGACAAAGGGAAGGAATAATATGAGATGATGAAATTTTGTTCACAGTAACATTTGCACATTTTAAAAACATAAATGGTAACTTCTATTATATTATAGTAATTATGAAAATAGGCGAGGATAATATGGGAATATGAATTTTTATTCACAATACCACATGAACATTCTAAAAATATGCACATAATTTATAACACAAACACTTTGGAACAAGCATACATTTTATAACTTTAGAATAATATGACAACTGGAACTAAAAAAATAATAAAACCTCACTTTTTTCAAGATGTTTCTCAAATACATCAATTTTTTACATTATTTCTAAATAGGCTACAGAAAAGTGATTTATCATACATGTAAATCTCACACATTAATGACATTGGTGCAACCGTCTCACGACATGTGCCACTGGGTGACCCATAAAATATCATCGATATTACACTAGACAATTTGTCACAACACATATGATAAAATTTTATTTAAATATATGAAATCTACATTGTTACAATTTTGTTTCGTTTTAGAATTTTTGATCTATAGATTATTGTTAATAGTGTATGCATGTGAATTAAAATTATGTACAAAATATAGAACAACAAAATAAAACCTCACAAACACATTTGACACAATATATGACTTGGGAACCCTTTCTGAAGAAAAACCCAGCTTTTATGTGTAGTCTCTCTACTCTCTTTCTCTTAATAGGAAATGGTTGTGAGTATAAATAAGTATGGCTTGTGGACCACGGGCTACTATAGCGAACAAATCCTCTTTGTGTGTTCTATCTCCTAGAACCATGGAACCCCTTTTCCTCCTATTGACCTAGTTATTACATAGCACAATAGCCTACTAGTGGTTACGTTTGACTATCTCAATTGTTACCCAAAGTTACAATATAGACTCTTCTAGAGTATTATTTATTGTAATCACATTATTATAGCATTTTTCATGAATAATGGGGACTCATGTGGCATCGTCTCAAATTATGGTGGTAAAAACAAGAAGGTAAACTTTTGAGTGGCATAAATTTCGGATACAGACTCGGATTGACACAATTCTTGTTCCATTGAAAAGATCATTGTGTGTAGAATAGCAGAAAAATGTGCAGCACTAGAGCATAAAAGCTTACCACTAAAAATTTTGTTTTATCCCTCCAAATGCTCCTACAAGGTTTGAGAACCCAATTTTCCAAACTGGGGTCCCACCACTAAAAATGGTCCTGAGAATTTATTCCTCCATTTTTTCCACTTTGAAAGCATGGAGATGGATGAAAAACAATATAATGATCCAATCCAATTCATAAGGAGGATCAAATCTCCCTCTTACCACAATATGGTCATGGGTGATGAATTCTTGGTCTCCCATCATTCTCAAGAACAAAAACTCAAGTGTGCTATGAAATCATCTTAGAAAATATAAATTACTTAACTTTATCCCACATTTAGCTTTAGAATTTTCTAGAAGTTGCATATGCACTCCTACATTATACTCGTACTAATTGTATCCTTCACTCCCTTTGACCTATTTATGGTCATTCATTGGACATTAATCAAATTATATTATCTTATCTTAGTTGTTAATGGTATAATGTCATGCTAATATAGGATGGGGGATAGGAAAACAACATTAGAGGTTGCATGCATGCACTTGACAAAGTGAAAAGGTAAGTAGAATGCATGCACTTGACAGAGTGAAAAGGTAAGTTATATGGTGTAAAAGATTGATATATTGAACAAATTATGACTTTGGTAGAGCTCATTGTTTCTTTCTAAAATTCTTTTGTGTTTACCTATGGTGGCAAGTGTATTTTTTAATCATAATATTACTACAGTCAGTGTCTGAATCATTTCAAAGATGTTAAAACCTTTCAAAAAAAACATGGGTAGACCATACATGAATTATGGCGATGAAGGATTTCAAAAAATTTCAAAAGCTTCCTCTTCATCTCTAATATTGTTGTTCGGGTTAATAAGACCTATATGGGGTTATCATTATTCTACCCTAAATATGTAAATATCTATACTAATTGTCAAGTTGACTTTGATATACACCAGTGGATGATAAGAAGTTAATCACAAGATCATGAGTGGACAAATCCATATACAAAGAAAATACAAATTAATAAATAAAAGTTAGCTTTGAGAAAAAGACACATAAAAATAAATCATAAATTAGTAGTGTAAATACTATGTCAAGAGATATTTTTTCCTTATTGATATGCTTATAGGAGCCTTCTACGAGAATTTGAAGCAATTTTAAGGAAGGAGGTGAATCGGGGGCTTCAACACTTTTCAATTTTTCAACATAAGTATTGAAACAATATTTGAATGGATGCAAAGTTGTTAACTGTCAGAATGTGGCACTTTATTTTTTTAATGGAAGATCATTTCATGCATTCCTATGAGATCCAATAGAGATTTCATTGTTTATATAGTGGCTCAAGGGTCTCTCTTACTACTTGCTTTTGCTATATAGATCATATATGCTTCTCTTTCTTCATTTTTCATGTGTGAGGTGATTAGTCATAGATAATAGATCTTATGAGGTCCACTTAAACCAAACCCAAATGGGAAAATTGATGTACATTCCATGCAATGAGTAAGGCCCATTTCCTTTGAAAGTATCAAACTTAAAGGAAAGAACTTACTTAGACCCATCTATGAAAACTAAATGTTGGTCATACTATCTATAGTTAAGAAATGGTATCCATACCTATTACAAAGAAACTTAAAACTAAAAATAGATGATGATAGTTTGAAGTACTTCTTGGAGTAAATATTATCTTCAGAAGAGAAACAAAAATGGGTCACAAAGATGTCAGGTTATGACTTTGAAATTATCTAAAAATTAGGAAAACAAAATCTTGTGGTAGATGCACTCTCAAAGAAAAAGGAAGACACAAATGGTTTACTATGTATTATTTCCATTCCAAAATATGACTGGAGGGAAGAAACAAGGATAGAATGACAACAATGTGAGAATATATGCAAGAGAATTCAATATCTATGAGAGGACCTTGATGCAGTAGAAAATTTTACTTGGAAAAATGATTTGTTATGGTATCAAGATTGCTTATTCTTATGTAAGAATTCTCAACTCAAACAGAAGATCCTATTGGGCATTCAGGGTTCTTGAAGACATGCGATAGGATCAAGAAAGAATCTTTTGGGAAGGTTATAAAGCAATTATGCAAAAATTTGTGGTAGAATGAATGGTCTGCCAATAAAATAAAGGAGAGGCTATCAAGACCCAAGGGATCTTTCATCTAGTAGCCATGGGAATCTAGTGTTAGGTGAAAGTTTCAATGAATTTTACTACAAGTTTATCCAAATATGAAGGAAAGAGCGTCCTTATTGAAGTGGTAGATCGATTAACAAAGTATGCCAACTTTTTCTGTCTTTCTCATCCAATTAAAGCAAGTGTTATGTCAGAAGCATTCATCAAAACAATCCAAAAGCTACATGGAATAACAAATATATTGTAAGTAACAAAGATCCAATTTTTGCTCAAAATTTTTGGACTAAATTATTTTCATATTTGGGTACTCAATTGGCTCACATCTCATCTTACCATCCTTGATCTAATGGGAAAACCGAGACTATGAATACATTTTTAGAAGGATGTCTATGTTGCTTTGCATCTAATAAACATATACAATGGGTCAAATAGTTACCCTTGGCATAATGGTGGTACAATACACCTTCCATACTCTGTAAAAAATGTCACGGTCTATGGCACTTTATGGATATCACCTTGCTCCATCACATCATTGTTGAAAAGGACTATAAAGGCTCAAGTAGTAGAGGACAACATACAACACCAACAAGAGGTTCTCAAACTACTAAAGGACAACTTGGTCATGTTTCACAAATAGGATGAAACAACAAGCATATCAACATTGCAATGAAAGAGAATTTGAGGTTGTGAATCGAGTATTTGTGAGACTACAACCATATAAACAGATGTCCCTCAAGCAACAACAAAAGGAAGATATATTAGCTTTAAGGTATTATGCCCCCTAAAAGATGTTGTAAAAGATTAGAAGTATTGCCTACAAATTGGAGTTGCCTCCATCTTCATGTGTACATCCAATCTTTGATGTTTCTTTCTTAAAGAAGATAATTAGTGATAAGATTCCAGTACAAACTCTTCTACTAGAAAATAATGAAGAAGGCAAAATAATAATACAACCATAAACAGTTTTGGAAACAAAGACTAAGAAGATGATAAATCAAACAATCATTGAATACTTCACCAGATGGAAGAACCTATTAGTTTGAGATGTAACATGGAAGATGAGTTTTTCATGCAAAAACACCCACAAATAGTCAAGCGTTGAGGTAAACACTTCTTTGAAAGAGAGGGGAATATTAAGCCCTATATAAGCCCATCAAGAACCCCTTGCTAAACCCTATATATTAAGTGATTACATTCCTATTGTTCTATTATTATATAAGCTATAACCCCTTATCATCCCATTTTATTATAATTGTATCCTTTGTCTCCTATATATACACTAAGGATACATATTCTTAGGATCATCAAATATTGTCACGTTCATTGTATTTATTGTAAAAGGAGGTTTCCCCTCAAAGTGGACTATAATTATTGGTTTCTTATCATTTTTAAGGTGCAAGGATCATAATAAATTCTTTATTATATTTTAGATGAAATTAATTCAAAAATATGCCTAAAAAATGGTCAAAAGATAGAATATTTAATCTACATGAAATATTTATGGTCCCAATTGTATACATAATCTCTCTCTTTCTCTTAAACATGAATCTATCAATAGAGAACAATTCCCTTATGGTGTAAAGTTAAGTTCTTTTTAATTCAAAACTTGCAAAAACCTTTGCACATTGAGAAATTTAATCTCTCTTATGTTGATAAGGTCCGTGGAATATAATATATATATAGTGTGTGTGTGAATTCAAGGCTTTGTGGGTTTAAAACAAATTGACTCAAAAATAGCATAGATATATATATTATATATAATATATATATATATATATATATATATATATATATATATTATATATTATATATATATGATATTGAAATATTTACTTAATATGGAAATTAAATGATTTTATTTATGGACCATATTGTCCACATATTTATTCATATATTTTTAAATTTGCATCTATAATACTTAACTCTAAGTATTGAAATATTTTATTTATGATCTACACTAAAAATTTTAATATTAATAATTTTTAAATGTCAACTATCAATTTTATGTTAAAAATTGAATTAAATGCACATGCTCGTCTTATTACTTTTATTAAAAAGTATTTTCAATTACTTTTCTCTTTTAGGTATTGAAATATTATGATCAACACACATATTGAAATAAATTAGTTCATAGACATTGAAATAATTGTCTATCTAAGTCATTAATAGAAATATTTTTTAAAGTATTAGAATTATATATTTTTCTTAGATTTAAAAGTAAAAGTAAAAAAATTTCACTTTTTAATTACTTTATTTCACTTTAATGTTCATATAAAATAATGCTACTTCTCATGAACATTAGCATATTTTATATGGTTAAGAATGAAAGTGATATATTTTTACCACATATTTTTATTAATACTTAATTTTGAAATATTTCACTTAAATGTGTAAATGTTTTGTTTCTTTTTCACATTGATTTCTTTTATTATTAATCTTTATTTAAATATGATATATGAAAAAAATTGTAAATCTGCCATTCTTACACTAAATATAATTATGTCAAAAATGCTAAAAAAAAGTTTGACATTCTTACACTAAATATAACTATTTCAAAAATGCTAAAAAATGTCTCCACTTCCACAGATTTAAACCCACCAAAAACAAGTTCAACAAACCAATAGAGATAAGATGCTTTGAGATAACAATTAAAAAATATGACATATCAATTTTATATTAAAAAATGAATGACTTATAATGAAGTAGTTGAAAAGAAAAAAAGAGTTGTAATTCTTTCCAATCAACTTAAAGTTGACAAAAATAAATAAAAAATTATTCACTAAATAAAAAACTATGTATATATAACAATTTCATATTTCAAAGTTGAATAGATTACACGTCATTGTTATGAATTAATTCAATTTTTTTATTCTTAATACAGCTTAACTCATCACAATAAGTAAAATTACACCTCTTAGAATGACTTGGTAGTGACAGGTTTTCACTCATATTAAATACCTCTAGACCTTAAATCATCCCACTGGTATAATAATATTAATATACGTATATATATTATTTTTCAAAGGAGAGATAGATCTTTCATATTTAGCTCCAGACTAGAGCTTTTTATTCAAATATAAACCTGAGAGTTTTTATGGTCTTTCTCCGATAACATGTTTAAACTTTACAGGTTTGCTTTTAGATTAATTTGTTATAGTAATGTTCTCTTTCATTTGAAATGAATCGATTTTCTGAGACACCGATGGATTTAGACCATAGAACGGAAGTTGTACAATATTTAGAAGTAAAACTAATCACGATGGTGTGTTACACACGTAAATTTAGTAGTAGAGATTTGTATTATATTTTGCTCAAAACATTTGTTTCCTTCCTATACCAATCAATATCTACAAAACTTCGACTCCAAGTACCGTACTCGCATGTTTACGATACTTATTTACCCCAATTCCCATCAAACTCAGCTAATTTATTAACATTTATCACAGATAATTCCAGAGCGCATAAAATTAATGTAAAAGTCAGAACACGGCCAACTCAGAAATGGCTACAAATGCTAGGTTAAACGCCAACAGCTTTAGAACCGAGTATTCCTTATCTACAGTTTGTTTCAAGGAGTATATGTTAATACTGTCAGTAGCCATTATCTTCTTCACTAAGTTTGTCAAGAATAGCAATCACTCCAAAAACGAATGCTTGATCAACTCCTGCTCCCACTGCAACGCTGTATATGTCCTCCACATCCGTAAATGCGGTATTCACAAACACCTGCAAACCATTCAATATTTAAATCATTTATCTGAATAATAAGCAGAAAGCAAGAGAAAGATAATGGGCCCACCTCTGCAGCAATTGCACCGGAATGATCGTAGATGCCACAGTCTCGTTCAGTGAAACTACCCACAACCTTGTAGTCCCACCCCCTTTTATTCTTCTCTGAATTTGTGAGGGAGACCTTAATGGGGTCGTCCTTCTGGCAACAACTCACGGCCGAAGCGGTGACCTTAAAAATGGGTTTCTGGTGCTCATCTATCTCGTCCTTCACGAACCCTTTCCATTGAGTGCGAAAGCAGAACACCTCCACAAGACCCACCTGGAAAATGCGTACATACAACCTTAAATTTTTCACAATTATTATCAATTTCGGAAAATCAATTTGGTGCTTTCCAGACATATTACCTTGCGTTTCAGGGAGAGTACAGAATTCCCTTCCCCGTCTTTAAGAAGAGCTTCGTTTTTAAACAGTGGACGGCATCCCTCCACTCTGAATACTTCGCCGCCTCCACAATTCATGACCACAAAGCCGCCGCCATTAACAGCGCACGGCCTCTTTCTCACAATGAATTGTGTTTGTGAAGTGCAGCAGAAGTGTTTGCTAACTACAGGCAGAATAGTCACAGTACCACTGTTTCCATTCATCTTTTCTTGTTTGCATATCACATTCATCTATCAGCTGCTCATGGGGATTAAATAGAGGCCAACATACTTCATTTCTCTACGGCAATTCTGCTTTAAAAACTTGGAAGTTAAGTAACCTTGAAAATATAAAATTCTCTGTAAGTTTTCATTACCCTATGAGATCGGTAAAATATTGCACGAGGTATAGGTATAGGCATAGGTATTGCGTATCGGTTATATGTTTCGCTTTGTTTTATAATTTTGTAATGTAGAAGAGACATAAGAATCTTATAAATGTGGACTTATCGAGCGAGCTTTCTGGGAAGCAAGAGTGCCCAAATCACAGAAATTGCGTAATCATCAACGTTCAGTGGCTTTTCAGTCAAATCCGGCTTCTAGCGAAAATCTGCTTTTCAATTTTCTTGAGGACGTCATTTTCACAAAACGAATTTATTAACGGAATGGTTAAAACGTGGCATAATAGTCAGCTACAAACAAAAATATAATAGGAATGCGACTTTTTGGAGATTTCGGTGATGGAATCTGGTGGAAGAAATGAGGTTAAATCTTGATTTTTAGCATTTAAAATGGTTTTTTAACTACATATTTGGATTCAGCGCCCTGAAAAACCCGTGGGAGCCATTGATTGTGCAGAAACTAGCTATCAAACTTGAGATTCCAATGAATTGCGGCCGGATTTTGACCAGGAAAATCCGCCAGAAAAACTTTCAAAAAGTCGCGTTATAGACTACTGCAATATAATATGCTCATGAATGTGAAAGCGCCCAGAACAAGTCAAAATTATAATGCCAACCGCATAAAGTTCACCATTTATCCACTAACCATGATTAAATTTAAATGTGACCCTTAAAAAATGTTATCAGTCTATTAATATTTATAATATCAATCAATTTCTTACTACAATTATTTTAATTAAAATTTTGATATTATTTATTTAATTAAAGTATTTAATATTTAGATTATTATATAATATAGATTTATATATCAGTTTAGTGTGTGATTTTGTGAGATTGTTGATTTAAAATTAATTATGATTCCAAAATAAGTATAACTATAACCATATATATATATATATATATATACTATAGTATATAATGTTAAGGATTGCAGTGTGCGTAAGAATTATTTTTGTTTGGTTAAGAGATTGTCCTCATAAGTATTTAGGTTTTTATAGACTACGAAAGAACCATAGAGTATTGAATTTAGGCTTTTGTGATCCATATCAAGTTTGTTAAGATTTTTTGGCGAAAATCACATAGAGATACTTTTTCCACTTGTTTCGAACCAACCAATGTGGCAAGTTGAATGAACAGATCTTGCTTTGCATATAAATAGATAAGGCAGAACATAACAAGTGGTGTAGTTTTCCTTGAATAACAATTATGAGTCAATTTTTACAAATGGTGTGGTTTTCCTTGAATAATATTTATGAATCAACCTCTAAGAACAATTACAATTGATGCAGTTTTCCTTGAATAATAATTATGAATCAAACTTTACAAGTAGTGTGGCTTTCCTTAAATAATATTTATAAATCAACTTTTAAGAAAATAAGAATTAATTATAACTGTCTCACTACTAATTTCACAAGAAATTATAATAATTTTTTTCACTATATTAAATAAAAATAAGAATGAGAATAAGAATAAGATACTATAATAACTCATAATAAATTTGAAATAATATTTAAA
>APFE030233246.1:30831-77706 GCA_000404065.3 Pinus taeda
TAACAATTAATTTAGAATTAATTAGAATTCCAATTTAGGATTTAATTTTTAATGAGAATTTTGATTTTTTTAGCCTAGCAACAGAATTTCTAGATTCATGCGAGATTTGACTCATCAACTTTGGAAGCTCATAGATTGAGTTATACTTGGCTAAATGAGACTCAGGACGGCTCATTAGAAAGATAGAATCAAGGAGAACATTTTGGAGGAGGTTTCACCAACAGACTTGATCATTTATTGGGCCAAAAATCAGGCAGAAGATCAGGCTCCGAATTTTGAAAACAAAATCAATTTTCTGAGTTATTTTTTTTAATTTCGTTTGTCCAAAGCCTCTTCTAATTGCACATCCATTGGTCAATGATATCATTTGCCAATAAAATCATTCCAAGCATCAATACAAAGATTATATTTTATTTTCAATTATTTATTTAAATAGAATTTGATTGGGTTTGATTTAATTGCTAGAAATGATATTTTGATTGCATTTTAATTTATTTTGATTTCTTTTGCAGGAAAACAGTGGAAGAAATATAGAAAAAGAATCTCAATCAATGAAAATGCTCCAGAAATTGAAGATCAGAATTAGGAGCAAGTAAACTTATATTTGGCAGATTTCTCTTCAACAAACTCTCCTCTCCAAAATTCCTTCACAAATATTATAAATAACAGATTGCACAATGGAATCAAGGCTGCTCTCCTCTGCAATTTTAGACTTCTGAAAGCACTATTGTAATAGGAATTTAGAGTTGTAGGAGAGAGGAGAGAAAATCTCAGATCTGGGGATTATTGAGGATTTTCCCTTTGTATCTTGAATTATGTATGAGGGGCAAAGTTTGCACTATTGTGGCTCTAGTTTTGAAGGCAGAAATTCAAGCAATGTAAAGGGTTGTTGGAGACCAAGGACAGAGAAATGGATGCAATAAATTGGTATTTCTAATACTACTGTTTCAAATATCATCTTTAATTTTATGGTGACAAGAATGTGTCATTTAATTCATGTTTGTGCACTATTGTCAATATGGGTAATTTGTCTCAATCTTGTTATTATGTATCTCTGTTTTTTTATGGATTAATTTCTCATTTTTGAGTAACTACTTACTCTGAAATCTGTCTTATGAAACTAATTTATTGAATGCTAATGTGTTGTGAACTATTTCCACATGTCACTATTCAATTATTGGATATATTGATTTGATAATCAATATCATTTTTGTGAACTACTTCCTGAATGTTGTTGGTTTATTATTTCAGTTAAGAGGTCTCAATAGAATGTGTTCTGGTAACCATAATATCAGTTAATTGAACTACTTCATTAACTTGATATTCATTATAAACAAGACATATTTAAATCCCAATATTTTGATTATCTTGCTCTTAGTTGGGTTAGATCTATATTTGCCTAATTAAGGTAGGATTTAGATTAGTTTATTTTGCTTGCATCATAGAATAAGCTTGCATTTAGAGTAAATTCTACATTCTTTTAAGTTCTCTCCTCAAAGAGGCAAAACTTTAGTTGTGGCTTGGCTGAACCCAAATCAGCTTAAGGGTCATCCTCTTGCCTGATCAGCAAGGAGAAGTGATCTGATATCCCTGACTATTGGTAGGTAAAGATACATCATAAACCAATAGCAATAGGGAGAAGGTAACTGGACCTAGTTAAACCAGTTGGAGCCACCACACCAAATGGAAAAGGAGCTGCTTTTAAGGTCCGGACCGGGTGGTTATCCCCCAATGTTGTTGCAGCGATTTTTGAGGCATCAACAGGTCTTTATATTTTTTAAGAAGTTTTCCTTTTCAATTGGGATGTACGGGCCATTGACTGCTAAGATCATGAACCATTCTTTAGTTCCTATAAAATGATTTTACTTTTTTTTGGTTCCATATTAATGATATCCCTCTTGCACTTCCTTTGCATCAGTTGCTATTGCCTCATACCTTGGTTTCATCTTCCTTAGAATCTCTTCTAGTTTTTCTCTTATTATCTTAGTTTCTTGGAGAAGCATAATTTGTGGCTTTTCTTTTTTCAATCACTCCATTAAGTATATATGTTTTCCTCGACTGTTTAGGCCTCTTATATTCCAAGATATTACTATCATTGGGAAACTTTGTTAATTTGTTGGTATACCGCTGATAGCAATACAACCCTTCCCATGTTCACCAACATCTCTCTCATTATCAAGATCGATTCCTAAAAATTTCTCCGGCCTCTTTTCTTTCTGCCTTTTGCTATATTTTGGTACTCCTGGGGGTTTTCCTAGTGCATACCCAATTTTTTTGCGATCTCAACCTATCCTCGTCCTTGTTTGGCCTTATATTGTTGAAAGGTCTCTTTGTACAGTTTCTTTTGGTACTCCTGGGGATTTTCCTGGTGCATACCGAGTTGTTATACAATCTTAACATGTTCCTATCCTTGTTTGGCCTTATATTGTTGAAAGGTGTCTTTGTACTGTTTCTTTTGGTACTCCTGGGGATTTTCCTAGTGCATACCAAGTTGTTCTGCGATCTCAACCCATCCAAATCCTTGTTTGGCCTTATATTGTTGAAAGGTATCCTTGTACACTTTCTTTTGGTCCTCTAGTATAAATATTTTGTCTAAGTTCCTCCATTCATTTAAAAATTTCTTAAGGACTTCCTCTTCAATGTTTAGCTCCTCCCCCTTGCTTGGGTCAATTTCCATTGTAGTGGTTTCCATCTCTACCTATTCATATTTATCTGTGAGATCTATTTGAGCTTTTTGCTTGGGTGTTTTTTTTGCTTGACTAGAACTACTCTCTTTTCCTTTTTCCTGGTAATCGATGGGTTGGGTTTCATTTTCTGCTTCTTCTTCCACCTATAGTACTTCATATATGTTTTTACTACTCAACTGAGATTGGTCATTTTTTCTAGGTTGTGGAGTCCCTTTGGTGGTCTTCTCTTGTTCTTAACCTCTTAGAACCCCTCATTTCCTTCCTATGGGATTTTCGATTGTTTTTTCTTTAGCTTCGAACCTTCCTGGTTCAGTGGGTATTCTTTAAATAAATGGCCATATTCATGGCACCTTTGGCATCTGAACGAAATATGCTCATAGTCTAGGGTCTGCTACCATATGTCTTCATGGTATTCTAGCTCTACTGATTCAGGTATGGGTTATGCTATATTCATATACACACAGATTATCACATAGGATGTAAATTGACCTCCTTTTATGGTTTCAACTATTTTAACAAATTTTCCTATTGTGTTCCCAATTCCCTCTAATATTTCTAGATCCCAAAAGTCCATTAGGAGTCCAAAGAGTCTTACCCATATAGAGGCTGCCAGGAATTTCTCTTTATCGAGGTCATAACATTCCTCTCAATATCACATGAATAGACCAACATTATAATGGAAATAGGGGCCATTTTCAAATACTCTTTCCTTATCTTGCAGGTTTGATAAGACTACCCTAAAGAAGCCTCTAGCTCCTAGCTTGAGTTCGATATGGCCTTTGGGTTGCCATTTTTGTTGTATCCACTTGATGAGGCATTTCTTCGTTGGCCACACTCCTATGAACTTGTAGATCATTGTATGGTCCTTCATGAAGCTTCGGTATCTTTCCAGTTTATTCATCAGGATTACAAATTTGGGTTTATCTACAGCACATGGCAGACATTGCCCATGCTTTGAGCGAGGATAGGGCCATTTGTCAGATTAGTTGTTTCTTGGGCTTGCGGCTGAGTTTTTCGTTTTTAGCGTGAGTCTCCCACCACAACATCCTGGTAGGAGGGAATCTCTCCCCACTCCATCTACGTCTGTCATCTCGGCCTGTCTAACAGCCCACAATCTAGCGAAGCTGCTAGAGATGTCACAAAAGCAAGTTCTGACCTTAGGTTTTGGGCATGTCAATGGTGCAAGTCTATTAGGGTTGCAAAGCACACGATACCCTCATATAATACTTGATCTATTAACAATGTAAACTTTGAAATGGGAACTCTGGCAAAAAAAAAATCCCAAAAAAGCATGAAAAACAGTGCTAAAAATGAAAAAGTGTTGATGCTGGAATAACATTTTTTTTTCTAGGGTAAATTTTCGACATGTTTTAAAAATGACAGTGAAAACCAATTTTTTGTGCAAAAATTGTGCAAAAGACACCTTGAAAACGAAAAGTGTTGATGCTGGAATAACACTTTTTTTTTTCTAGGGAAAATTTTCAACATGTGTTGACGTAGAAATAAGGTCTGTTTTTTTTTCTTAAGATAAATTTTCAACATTTTGAAATAATGGCATAAAAGATTTTATCATGACTCTGAAAAACATTAAAATTTCAAAAGAATAATGAAAACATAATTGAAAAAAAATATAATAACAAAACGTAATAAAAATTATCTAGTAACGATAAAAAAATAAAACAAATTTTAAAAACCATAATAAATAAAAATACAAAAATTTAAAAAACCATTAAACAACAAACACAAAAAAACTAGAAAATTAACAAACAAACAACCAAAAACCAAAAAATTAAAACATTTTCAAAAAAAAAAAACCAAAAAACAAAAACTAAAATTAATAAAACATTAAAAAATTATAATAACTTAAATCAAATTTAAAAAAAAAACAAACAAACAAAAAAAAAAACAAACAAAACAAACATTACCATTAAAATTTAAAAAAAATTGCGCCCCCATGGGTCGCTAGGCATCCCGTGGGAGTGTATTCTTTTTTTTTCAATGGTAATGGTCGCCTGGCGGCTAAGGGCCGATTCTGAGAATTAGCCCTCAACCGCTTGGTAGCCCGTGGAGGCACAACGCAGCTCCGCCGCCCAAGGATGGGCCGCCGGGTGGCTGAGGACAGATCGCCGTGCGAGGGGCACAATTTTTTTTTTTTTAAGTTTTAAAATAATTTTTTATTTTATTTTTTTTAATAGTATTGTTTGTTTGATTTTTTTTTTTTTGTTGTTAGTTTATTATAAAAAGGTATGTGTTTTTAATCTAATTTTAATAGTTTTTTTATTTTTTTTTTGTTTTTAATTGTGTTTTCAAACTATTTAAAACGTTTTAATTTTTTCTTTTTTTGGTTAAGTTTTTTTTTTTTTTGTTTTGTTTGTTTTGTTTTGTTTTTTTAACTGTTTTTTTTTGTATTTTTATTTATTTATTTTCTTTAAAAAAAAAAAAATTCAATTTTTTTTATGTTTACAGGATCATTTTTATTTTATTTTTACATTTTTAAGTTTTTTTTTGTCTTTTTATATTTTTTTAATTTGTTTTTTAAGTAATCAATATTTTAAAAAGGGAAATAGAAAACTAGAAAATTGGTTAAGTAATCATGATTTAAAAAACAATTGGACATAAAAAGAATTAAAGTGTAAAAAAATGTAACATTTAAAAAAAAAATCCACGCATAATACATTAGAAAATTTAAAGTGACAAAAATATGCCCTCTAAAAAAAAGGGTTGATGCTGCATCAACACGTTTCAAAATCAACATGAAAATCACTACCATTAAAAAACAAATATTTATATTTGATACATAAGAAAATTTAAAGTATCAAAAATATGCTCAAAAAAAGAAGAAGTGTATTCTACATCACCACTTTTCAAAATCGGTGGACTTTTTTGCTACCTCAATGAAACGGGTAATCGTATCAGTTCATGTTTCAAAGTTTACATTGTCATTTGCACATCTAAGAAATAATCACATAAATTTATGATAGGGATTATGGTTATCGACGACCATGATCAAATCAATGGGAAGCCCAGAAGAACATTATGTAATCAACATTTGGTGTGGATGATATTGTTGCTCATCTTGATCCTCTACTACACTATGGATTTTCTGGTCTTCCAAGACTTTGTTGTACTACCCTCCCACATCCATAAAAATAGTAGCAACATATTTGTCACATGATCGAATCCCTTCGGGTGGAGCCCTGTGAGAACTTGAAACATGTTGCAATGACCCCAGTTTCTAAGATTCAAACCCATAACAAGTTTCCTTGTAGTGGCTTAGGATCACATTGTTCTTCAAGAAATGATGAGATGATGAATCAATACTATGCCTATTTGATCTCCTCCTTGAAGCCATCTTGCATCATATTTTGTCTCAGTTATCAATCTTTCATCTCTTGATAGCTGGGAGAACTTGTGTGGCCTAGCAAGCATGGTCTTGTCCTCAAATATCTTTCCAGGCTTATACGATAAGAGAAATAAAGAATCATGGATTGCACTGGGAAGCCCTACTAACATAACCAACAAATTTTGCCTATTCCACATCAATTCTAATAGATGATACTTTTTGCATCTGAGTGTAAGTTGTAGATATGGCTCCCATAGGGAGTTGTGGATGTCCTTGTGCTTTTTGTGAGCAGAGAAGGGATGTTGGTAGTGACTAACCCAATGACAGATCAAATTTGACTATTTCCCAATATAATGATGACCTCATGCCTTAGTCTGGGGGTGTGTCTGATGAAAAAATATGGGGTTTCATAACTACTACTTTGCAAATGTAGTTGTGTCTCAGCATAGTTGTTAACCACATCAATCAAAAGACATTTAAAGTGATGTTATGTAGAGATCTAATAACCCTATACCAGGAGCTTGTGCCCTGTAGGCTTGAAATCCACATCTTCACCTCATCATCAATGGCTTTGCATTGAATCTCCACAAACAATGAATCTAAGAGTTTCACTGCCATTTATTAAACTCTATCCAAGTTGGGAACCTCAAGGGGGGAATCTTGAGGACAATCTACATGCTACTATCATAAAATTTCCATATTATCATTAATGGCATTGACAAAGGTTTCTTCAAGCTAGTTAAATCCCATATTGATACTTTCTAGTTAAATCACGACATGCCACTGCAGGCTCGACTAGTTATGGGCATGGTTGGATAGTTTGTGAAGGATAAGGGCCACTTGTTCATCTTCAAATCCCTAAGAACGTTCTCGCTAACTGAAAATTATTTCAATATTTTCATCTTGATTATTGGAGATGGACCTTAATGTTCCCAGTACTAAGAACTAGCGCAGAATGTGAAGGTCGAGGGGCAATTAGGATCAACTCAGCTAAGGGATTTCTATAATTCCATCGATGTATTTGTAAACCCAATGTTGAAAGCCCAAGGACTCAAACACATGTTCATGGAGGCCATGTTGTGTGGGAAACCACTATTGGCATCACATTTTAGTAGCATTACGAAGAGTGTGGTAGTGAGCATGGATTTCAGGTACACATTCAGTTCCGGGGTCGAATCCCTCAACATCGTGTTGGTGAGAATTATTGAGGATATCAAGTGGATTCTGTAGAAGAAGGGTTAAAGTATCAGACTCTTAAGTGTACTTTACTTATTTACGAGGTATGTGACCCATTGCACATGGGTGTCATCAAAGGCATATTCGTCCCCCTCTATCATTCTCGTTGCTAGGAGTGCCCATTGTGACAAGGTTATCATTGATTACTATCGTGAAGTGTACTTCTAGCTATGACAAAATACTCCTCCTCATTCCAATGTAATTTCATGGTGGGACTCTAAATCACACTAATGGGAAACAAAAATTTGAAACTTGAGCACATGGAGGAATCCCTTACAACATCTAATTGGATAGTGAGAATTTACAAAGATAAGCCACCATATTTCTACCATAACTTGGCATACTGGCAAGCAAACTATCTTGAAGTCCATTTGTTAGGCCATACATTATAAGTATCACAATTGGCCCACAAACATTATAGGGTAACTCTATCCTTGGACATTTGTTCAACATGGTTGTGGGTCACCTACAAACCCATGGTTATGGGTCAACCACAAAAAACCCTTGCCATCGAAGTCCATTTTCTAGACCATACACTCTCAATATCATAGTTGGCCCACAAACATTACAAGGTAACTCTAACCTTAGAATTTTGTTCACCATGGTTATGGATCACCCATAAACCCATGGTTATGGGTCAACTGCACTAAACCCTTGCCATCAAACTCAGTTTTGTGTCACCCACAAACCCATGGTTATGTTTCAACTACATAAAACTATTGCCTTCAATAGTACTTGGTTTTGGTTCATCCACAAACCCATGGTTATGGGTTAACCACACAAAGCCCTTCTTTTCATTAGCTCATATTCAACAAAAGCTTCCAATGAAGGAGCTTGAAGGAACGGGGATCATTTCTTCCTAAGGGGGAAGGACTAATCCAAATGGGAAGTGGTACCATCCATGGCATTTACCCATAATATTGAATGATATAACTCAAGAAGGCACCAAAAATACTATAAATAACAAGCCTCACCTTGAAAAAGGACAAATGGGTCCTCCACAATGTAGTTGTAAAAGGGTATTCTTCTCAATTAATAAAGTTAACTTTGTATTCAGTGTGGGTTTTTTTTTTCTATTTCTGTGATTAATTTCTTAGCATATATAAATGTTCTTGGATCTTAGCCCCCAAGATCTGAATTATGGGTAATATGATTTCTAGATAAGGTGAGTACCTAGGGCCACGTAGATGCATTGAATTGTCGAATTGTATCCTTAGAGATAGATTAAATATATATGAATTTTATAGAGTTGGAAATACACCTATGATATAAATAATGTATTTAGTACGCGTGAACCAAATCATGTAGTTGTATTTTGTAGTCATTTAATTAAACTACTTGAACCAAGATGTTTCACTCCTATTGGAAAAACTTGATTTTCCAACTTGCTACATGACATTGTATTATTGGCTTCAATGGTCCTATGAATGAAATCCCAAGGGAACTATGATGCAATGTGTATTCCTTGGTGTCTCAACCATGTATAAACAAGTCGCACAATCTATTTTTCTCCTAGTGATACATCTATATCTACTTTTTATAACTAAGTGCGGACATTAAAAAGCTAGAAATGATATAAATAATGTATTTAATTCCAGTGAACTAGATCATGTCTTCATATTTCAAAATCCTTAAGTTAGATTACTCTAACTTGCAAGATGTTGTGGTCGCATTCAATCTTCCAACCTCTTGCACAAAATCTTAGTGACATTGGCATCTTTAGAATTTGGCATCTTAAAGAAAAGTAGCATTTGATTCAAGAAACTAGAAGAATAATATGTGAAGAAACCAACAAGAAAAAGGATGTAAATCAATGGAAAAATGATTAAGCTTAGAGCTTTGCGTTTGACACCACAAGAAGAAAATAGAAACAATATAAGTTTTCAACCTAATCACGTATTATGAGATGCATCAAGATGAGATTAGTGCTCACCCATGTATGCTTGCTTGCTAGATAATTCTTTGATAGCTAGATCAAAGTATTTGTGGATAATATAGTAGAGTTAATAATGTTAGAAATATGTTGGCATTTATGTCAAAGGAAGTGTCATGAAGTGACATTGATTAGATGGTTGCAGGCAGGTTGGTGGATAAGCAAACTTGGTGTCTAAAGGGGCATTATCTTCAAATTAATTTTTACCTTAGATATTAGTCTCAAATGCTCTTGGAAACTAATCATATGGATAGACCTTGACAAATTATTTCAATGGTATATGGAAGTCTTAAAAATACCTTCAATATCAAAAGTTATGAGCAAAACAAGTTCATGGGCCAAGGGAGGAATAAGTCGGTCTATTCGAATGGAAGTCTATTCAATTGGAAGATTGGAATTCTATTAGACTATAAATCTATTATATTGGATTCTAGTATACTAGCTATTTATTAGACTGGAAGTCAATTAGATTGAAACCTATTAGAATGGAATTCAATTAGACCGGAAGTCTATTAGACTATAAGTCTATTAGGCTAGTTGTCTATTGGACTAGTAGTCTATTAGAGTGGTTTTCTATTAGACTAGAAGTCTATTAGACAGAAAGTTTAATTTATCAATCTAGACCAGAAGTCTAACATTTATTAGCCTAGGCTAGAAGTATAAAATTTATCGGTCTAGACCAGAAGTCTAAAATTTATCAGTCTAGACTAAAAGTCTAATCAGGAAGTCTAGTCTAGTTTGGTGGTATATTTGGTAGACTTACTAAATTTGGTAGTTCTCTAAAGTTAGAACTGGAGTTAAAGTCACAAGCAGATTGCCTGAAACAAGCATATCAACTCATAGATTGAGTTCAAAACCTCATGTACAGATGGAATTTGAGTTACACACATGCAAAACTTGTGTTTAAGCAGGTTGAATAACAAATAACAAAGAAAAACTTGAAGATAATAAGACAAGAGTTAAACTTAGCTAAAGTTCTAAGTTGAAAAATTAGAAGTTTGACTCATTTTTCCATATCAGGATAGCATATCATAGACATAAGATTATCATACCACATCAACAAGACTTAACAAAAATTTAAAAACAAATAGTTAATGAGATATGAGCCTCTGTTAAGTGTAAATAATGATATGAACATAACTAAAGTCAGAAACTAAATTATTAGCTCAAATTCTTTATAAGAAAAATTGAACAATCGAATTGGTGGTTTTTGGTGCAATGATATGCATATTATAGTATGCATTAGGGGTGAATCATACATCAAATTTGGTGTCTGAAAGGTGTTTTAGAATGCAAAGAATACATTGGTGATATTGGTGATATTTGTGATGATGGTGCTTTTGGTGTATGCAACAGAGGTCAGAAATCAATGAAGAAAATTTGCTAATGTGTATTTATGGGGGTATAGGCATTGAGATAGGTGATTTATGTGTTTGATATAAGTCGCAGGCTCATGTCTAAGTGAATAGAAGAAAAGAATGTATATATGAAAGGAAGACATTTAGGTATAGCGATGGGAAGAATTATGTTTTAAGAAGAAAGTCTTGTTTATATGAGTTTGAAAATAGTATGAAATATGGATCAACATGGCTAGTAGGTAGTAGCTTTAATTTCATGGGTTGTATCTCCTTCTAGTAGTGGTTGGTAAATAATCAAGGGTTGGAGCTCCTTTTAGTGGCAACTTATAAAATGGTGAGTAGGAGCTTCCTTTCAATGGTATCTGATAAATCAGGGGTAGTAGATCCTTTCATTGGCAGCTGATAAAACCAAGGGTAATAGCCCCTTTTAGTGGTAGCTTCCTTCAAGTAGAAACTTGAGAAACCTATAAGTAGAAGCTTGCAGGCAGTGATGAAATAGCAAGTTGTAGCTTATCTCTGCAAAAGGAATAAAGAAGAAGATTGATGTCTTTATATTTGCATATGTGTGTGTTAATGATTATGTTATTTCACATGAGTAATTTATGATGCTACTTACATGAATGGTTTTCAAATATCTTGAAAAATTAATTTGGAAATAGTTGTATAATTTGGTCACACTATTGATTCACCCCCTCCCGTAGTGTCTTGGTTTTTAATAGCTAGGAGAGGAAAGTCTACCTCTTTGCGAATAATGGAGAACACCCTCATTTCATCTCTACGCTTTATTTTATCAACTCATCAAGGGGATAAAAAAATTTCTCCACTACTTAAAAGGTTAAGGTTTCACCATCTATGTCTTGCCTATTGGAACCATCAACCTATGGATATGGAAACAAGATATAGAAATGTTGAAGAGGAGATCTTAGTTGATGGAATTATGCCATAAATATTTCAAGTAGCCCCTATGAACCAAAAATAAGATAAATGGCTTAAGATTAATAAGATTCATGAGTGGGAGAGAAATCATAGTCACCATCATATCCATAGTCAACATCAAAACAAACTCTAGTTGAGAAAGGCGTATTAACATCAAATAAATATGGAGAGAAGTTGATCCCTAATTACAGTCTAAGAATAAACCAAAACAAAATTGTAAATGAATAAGTAGATATGGGTCATTGATAATAAAGAACAAAATCAACAATGTGCGCAGATCAAATTCCCATGGAAAGACCAAGTGATTAAAGGGCAAGAGATCACTAATGAGAAAAGAAAGAATGAATATGAATATGAACCTCACTCAATGAATTAGCCATTGAGTCACTTATACTTGAGCATATATGGAAAAGTGTGATCAATTTTCTTGGGGAGATTAACCTCATGCTTTTGGGTATCGATCGCAATAAACAAGCTATCCCAAGGGTTATTTTAAGTCATGCCTCATCATTTTTCTCAAGTAGGGGAAATATACTTAATTTTAGTTTTTGGTACTTCCAATGAAATAAATAATATATACTAAATATGCATATGGTGAAACTAATGGTGGTGAGATTCATTTTTTCCTTTTGGAGCTCTCCTCTATGCCTAGGCTAGACAAGATTCATGAGTGGGAGAGAAGCCTAGTCACCATCATATCCATAGTCAACATCAAAACAAACTTTAGTTGAGAAAGGGTTATCAGCATCAAACAAACATAAAGAGAAGAATATCCCTAGTTATAATCTAGGCACAAAACAAAATAGAATTGCAGGCCGAGAAGTGGACATGGATCATTGATAATAAATAAGTAAATCAACAATGTGCACTAATCAAGTTCCTGTGGAAATACCAAGTGATTCAAGGGCAAGGGACCATTATTGAGGAGAAAAAATGCATATGAATTTAACCCTTACTTACACTTGAGCATAGATGGAAAAATTTGACCAATTTTCTTCAGGATCTTAAGCTCATGCTTTTGGGTATAGGTCTGAATAAAAAGTCTTATTCCAAGGGTTACCTTCTAGCAAATAAGATTCTAAGTGATGCCTCATCATTTTGTATCTTGTTTATCTGAAAAATGGTTTTTTCTCATGCATGGGAAAGTTACTTAATTTTAGTTTGTAGCACTTCTAATGAACTAACTAATATATACAAAATATGTGTGGGGTAGAAATAATGCTGGTGAGATTCGTTATTATCTATTGGAGACATCCTTTATTTATATGGATCACATTAAATTGGAGTTTTATATGGATCTTCTCATAAGGAATATTGGTGTGGACTTGCATATTATTCTAAGCATGAGAAAGATCAAAGTAGACAAAAAATTTGAATGCACTTCTAAAATGTGACCTATTTTGATCATTTAACAAATGAGGATTACTCCAAACTAGTAATCTCAGCACCTACATAAAGGAACAACCCATAGAATCAAAGTCATAAAGTCTACTAAGATATTGGTCTCCATATATAGTGCATAAACACTACCATTCCAAGTTATGAATGAGAGATAAGATGGCCACATCCATTAGATTCCCTTCGATTTTGATGAATTGATAAAGTAAAACTTTGAGCTTGCATTCATCCCATACCAAATTGTTCAAACTAATCAATTCCAAAGAGATTGCATGACTCATTATCATCATCAAGTTGCCACTATTTTTATGATGAATCAAGAATCCCTTTGGAATAATCCAATTCACAAGAAATTGACCGATTTTTCACATTCACAACTAAATCTAAATTGCGAAACACCATTGCAACAACACAAATAACCTAATTTAGGTTATTGTGATGGATTTTTTTGGGATAATTATTTTAATATTTGGAGAATACGAAAGCAATGCATAATTTCTTTTAATCTGAATACAGGATTGTGGAGAAGGATGGATGATATGTGGATATTAGTGCCATAGTTCATGATGTCATTAGTTGGTTCTAGCCATTCGTATACCTTTATTGAAAGACACTTGATGAGGTATGATACTGAGGAAAAATATTGGCTTCTTGAAATTCTTCTTATAAAATTATTGTAACAACCCCTAGTTGATTTTCTATGTAAATAAAAATAAGACTAAGGTCATGGGACACGTATTATAATTTGAATGTTGGGAAAAATATAGTGATGGTTATCACTGGTGATTTATTTATGGCTATGGAAATTGGAAAAGGCATTGGCAAAGGAAAAGTTATAATAATTGGAATTTTATTTATGAAATAAATGAAAATAAGAGAAAGGGAAGGTGAAAGGTCACAAATTTACATGTGAGGAAAATTGAAGGAAAATGAAGAAAACAGAGTCCTCAATGATAAAAAGGCTTCTAAGGATTAGTTCGCAGCTTTTTTCATTTCATTCTTTGGCTCTCTTATATTCTCTCATCCTCTCATACTCTTTCACACAAAGTATTCTTGGAGCACCTTGGCACACAATAGATCTGGAGAAAGAAAGCAAAGGAAAGCATGAAAGTGCAAGGGAACATGTGGATTAACAGCTACAGTCATGTTGCTTTGTAGATAACAGGTTGTATGTGTGATTTCCTTGTTTATGTATGAATGCATGGTATATGCATGTGATTATCTGGTTATGTTTTGTCATTGGCATGGATATTTTCCTAGGTTGACAATGGTTTTAGCCTTGCTTTGTCATTTCCTAGATAACCATGGTGTTGTGGATTTTTTGTTTCACTTGATTGTTTTCTCATTGTTGCTCATACTTCCTTATGTTTGTGGTTTGGAAAATATTCTTTGGAAACACTGGGACAACTTGGGTTGAGTTACCACTCCTAGAGCCTAGGTTGGGACAAACACTCTGGAGCGCTTGGTGGGTTGAGTTACTAGTCCCTGAAACTGGGTAGGAAAAATGCTCTAGAGCCCTGGAGGGTTATGGGTTGAGTTAATAGTTCCTTGAGCCTTTGACAACTTAGGTAGAGACTGATCTAGTTGGTGTTAGTGGTGTTCGATCGTGAGGTGTAATCACTGATTGGGGGTTGAGGTCATGGAAAATTTAAGGGGCTAATGTTCACCCAGTGGGCTAATTTTCCATGATTTTTCCACAAAAAAGGTTTTCCAATTCCAATTTTTATAAAAGATGATTCGCCCAAATTTTAGAATATAAAATTATTTTACCTTAAAAATCGCCAACATTATATAGAGACTATATATAAAATCATTATAAATTTGAATAATTTTACAAATATATCAATAAACATTTTATAGCTTTCATATTAGGGATTAGTGAGATTCGTCAATGTTTTTAAACTTCAAGAAAAATTTCCATCCTTAAAATTCTCCTTATTTGAGGTGTTTTGGCCTCTAGAAACCATGGTTTGGTTTTTCTTGGTTTATTCCATGAGATCCCACATTCATGCATGGAATATAACACGGGGGTGATTGGCTGAAAGAGAGATTTGGTTCAACCCAATCTATGGTCGAGTGATACATGGAAGTCCTTGACATTAGTTGGTAATTTCATATGTTAATAAGAGCTATTATTCCATTATGATTCATGTATATTTGTTGGCATTGTATTGGTGATATTATGGTTGGGTTTTCATGGTTTATATGTTAGTTATTTTCTAGTTATATGTTGTTCATATGATGTATATATTTTATGGATCTTGCCATGAATGGTTTAACTATTGATTAGTTGATGAATGTATGGACTAATAAGTGTTATTGTAGATATGTGGAGAGGGTATAGGGCCTTCTCCGTAATTATTAGATGAATCTCAGACTTTTATGATCAAATATGCATTCACGACATGTAGCTTACATGTTTTCCATGTGTTTAAAAAAATGTTTGTTATGTTCTAGGCAAACTAGATCAAGTTTTTCCTTCACATTTTTCTGTTGATCCTTGTTTTCATGTAGTTAATCATGATTATGAGAAGTTTCAGGAAGTTTTAGGCAGTTGTCTATAAGTTGACCTAGAACTTAGGCTCAGATCTCAGGATCGCACCCTCTGAACTGGACAATTTGGGTCAAAACCTCACCTAGGTAGGCTTGTGCATGAAGTTGGAAGCCTTCACCTGCATGGAGGCCTTGTCATGCATGCGATTGTGAGTTAAAGTGTGTGAAAGGGAGCCCTAGCTTAGGTTTTGGTCACCTGGGGTGGTTTTTTAGACCCTAAGTGTCCCTATAGCCCTGTGGAATGTTGTAAGTTGTTAATTGTGGCATTTTTGTGGCCCCACTTCCTTAACTGGAGCTAGGATTTTGGGTCATGTCATAGTAGCTCTATATCTCATGTTTGCCTTGTAAAATCGGTGAAACTGGTTAAATGTGGGAGGGGTGGTTACAAATTGGTGTCAGAACAAGGTTCTAATCTCTTTGTGCAGTGTCTGATGCCATAGATTGGTATCATATCACCCAGGTTCAACACATGTACTGGATGAGCATAATGTGTTTGCCATGCATGCATGTCAGTGTCGGTGTGGTAGTTATGCTTGCATTGTCATGGTTATGGTTATCGTGCATGAGGTATTATATGCAGTTGGTGTTATCATGCATGATGTCAATATATTGATATGTTGATTTTATTATATATACATATATCTTGCTAATCCGGATTGATTTTGTAGATGAGATAGATCCCCCTAAACTTCACTGAGGTATGTTGATTATGTTTATATTTGGTTTACCTAACATGGTATGTTTGTAGGAAGTATAAGAACAGGATGACTAGCAAAATGGTGGACTACAGTTCACATGATTCTCCCTATAGATTAGATGAAATACATGGTGATGAGTACTCCCCTGACATAGCAGATACATTGAGAAGTTTGAAAGCATAGATCAGAAATTGTAAGTAGATAATGACTTGATCATTCAATCATATAAAAGACTTGCTAGGGAATGGGAAAAGAAATGAGAGGTTAATGCAGACATCCTTCAGAGTCTATCATATTTACAAAGATAGGGACTGCTTAGGATTGGTCATGGATAGGAGGAAAGGACTGATGGGGCATATGGCGGTAGGTCTCAATCAGGATACATGTTTGACAGGGATGACACAGTCAAAGATAGTAGGTTCATGGATACACTTGACAAGAGGGGTAATGAATGTGTGTTCTATTCTAGTTATGTTCCAAAGAAACAACATCATCATCACCATCACCATTTGTATAGGAGGAGGGAGAAGCATTAGTTTCCATAGGAGTTCGAGAAATAAAAGCCTCCTACATTTGATGGAGAAATGAAGTCACAAGATGTAGAAGTGTGGTTTCTTGTGATGAATAAATTTTTCAAATTGCAATATTTCTAAGAGAATATGAAAGGCATAATAGATATTTTTAGTCTTAAAGGAAAAGAAGAAATTTGGGGGAAAGATGTAAAGAATGTCAAATACATTTGAAAAGAGGAGTTGAATTGGAGTGAGTTCAAGAGATTTTGCAGGAAGAAGTATGTATCTGAAAGATATTATGATGACATGGCAAAGGATTTCTTTGAGTTGAAGATGGGATCAATGACCAATGAGGAGTATACTAGCAGATTATTGGAGTTGTTGAGATATGTGCCTTATCTTAAGAAGGAGAAAGAAAATATTTAGAGATTCATTAGTGGGTTTCTAATATCATTCAAAGACATAATTTGGTTTCATGAACTTAGATCATTGCAGGAAGCCATCAAAAATTTGAAGCAATTTTATGAGAAATCGAAGCGTAAGACTAAGTCTAAGCATGACTAGAAAGATAATGAGAAGAATAAAGGAAAATGAGCTAAGAAGAGAGGAAAAACTCAGGATACAGATGAAAAGGAGAATGCAATTTTGTATAAGAAGTTCAATTTAGTTGACAAATTACAGGGATTTCAGTCTAAGGAGAATAACAAGGGTTATGGCAGGAAGCCTTTACAGTGTTGGAATTGTGGCAAGGATCATTGTAGGAGAGATTTTCCATAGCATCAGGGTGGCAGACTGCAGATTTACAGTGCTCAGGATGCATACATAGTTGGGAATGTTGGACGAAATATTCCTGAGATTTATGCAACATTTGATAATAGGTAGACTGATCATCAAGCATCTATTATCGAGATGGAAGGTAAGATTTATGAAATTTGTTTCAATTTTGATTGACCCTGGATCTAACTATAGTTATATCAGTCCTGACTTGGTGGATAAGTGTTTCTTGAATAAAGAAGCACATGTTGAATCTTGGTTAGTGCAGTTGGATACAGGTACTAAGAAAAGAGTTCATCATTGGGTAAGATCTTGTGCATTTAAGCTGAACGGTATGTCTACATCAGTGCATCTACATGTGCTTCCATTGGGATTATACAATATGTTGTTGGGTATGGATTGGTTATACATTCACATGACTAAGGTAGATTTCTATGATAAGGCTATTGAGTGCTTGGATGATGATGGAGAGAAGATAATCTTGCAGGGTAAGAAGAAGCCTACATGAGTGAGAATGGTTACAACTATGCAGGCCAAACCCAGTAGCACAAAAGGATGTGTATTGTTTGCAGTTCATACATCAATGATAAATGAAAGGATATTAAGGATGTTGAAGTCTTGAAGAAGTATATGGTTTTTTAGTTATGTTAGGATGTATTTCCAATAGAGATATCAAAGTTATCACCTCATAGGGAAGTGGAATTTTCTATTGAGTTCATGTCAAAAGCATCACCAGCATCGAATGCACCTTACAAGAGAGCACTCTAGAGTTGGTGGAATTGAAGTTGCAGTTGAAGGAAATGATTGATAAGGGATAAATTAGTTCAATTGTGTCATCTTGGGGTGCACCGATATCATTTGTGAAGAAGAAGAATGGTACTCTCAGGTTGTATATCAATTATAGACAGTTGGACAAGGTGAAAATCAAGAACATGTGCCCTTTGTTGTGGATTGAAGATTTGTTTGATCAACTGAAGAGAGTATTATTTTTCTTGAAGATTGATTTGAGATCATGATACCAACAAGTATGCATCAAAGAAGAGGACATCTACAAGACTCCTTTCCATACCAATTATAGGAGTTATGAGTTTTTTGTGGTTTCTTTTGGTTTAACTAATTCTCCAGCTACTTTCATGTGTTTGATGAATAGTGTTTTGCATCATTTTTTGGAAAAGTTTGTGATAGTATTACCTTTTCCAAATTACCAATCACATCAGCATTAAAGTAAACTGCAGATAGAACATAAATATAAATCGCAGAAGACAAGCCAAGACAAGAGGACACAAGATGTGGCACTAGCCAGTGACAAACCCCAATGTGGGGAAACCCTTGATTAATTCTTCTTATATGTGATGACATATTGATATATTCAAAGAAAGAGGAAGAGCATGCAGAACATCTAGAAATAGTGTTGAGATTCTTAAGAGAGCATTAGTTGTATGCCAGGCTTAGTAAGTGTAATTACCTTCAGAAAAAATTTCATTACTTGGGGAATGTGGTTTCTAAGGATGGTATAGCAGTGGACCCAGAAAATATTAGAGCTATCATGGAGTGGGAAACTTCTAGGAATGTGCATGATGTCAGATCATTCATGGGGTTGGAAGGTTATTATAGTTGGTTCATCGGGAACTTCTCATGGATTAACTATCATATTAAATCCTTGTAGTGAAAAGGGAAGAAGTTTGAATAAGTAGAGGAATGTGCAACTAGTTTTAAGCAATTGAAGCAGTTCCTTACAAATTCTCCAATTCTAAAGATTGCAAATCCAAACAAAGAATTTTTGGTGTGTACATATGCTTGCAAGATAGGACTTGGTGGATTTTTTATGCAGGAAGGACAGGTAGTATGTTACGAGTCAAGTAAACTAAATGAGAACGAGAAGAATTATGTGATGCATGATCTTGAGTTGGAAGCTATCTTTCATGCATTGAAGATGTGGAGGCGATATATTCTTGGTAGAAGGTTCATTTTGATGAGTAATCACATTGGGCTTATGTATTTGTTTGACCAGCCTAATTTGAATGTTGGGAAAGCTAGGTGGTTGGATACACTCAATGAGTTTGACTTTGAGATCAAATGTTGAAAATGCAACAAGAAAATCCTAATTTAATTTTGTCTTTTGAATTAAATTAGGAATTAAATTGTAATTCCACATCTCATGATAACTTGTAGTAGTTAACTAAGTTAGTTTGACTTAGTTGGCTCAGCTAATTTGATTTGAGGGTATAACTTGAGTCATGTTGAGTGTCTCCTACTTTTTAGGAGCCCTAGTTGAGTTTATTTTGACTTGTAATTATGTAATTCAGTCTAATGAGTTAAATTTAGTTATACTAGTTCCAACCGATGGAGGAATTAGTGGTAAATATAGTATTTAGGTGTAACCTACAGTGGTAAACTAGTAAACTAAAGATTCACTCATAATTAACTCATGCATATCCGAGCAGAGAAAGACCTAGTTGAGATTGGAGTTCAAGGACAATGTACTATCAATTGTATAGTCATTCGAATTGTACAGGTGGTGCATGCAATCAGAGGAAGTCCGATGAGGATTGCGCAATTCATAATTATGGAATTTCCCAATTAAATATGGGTTAATTCCCAAGCAAATTGCGCAAGGAAATAGGATCTTGGCGGGCAACAAAATTGTCTAAGTATTGGGTTGAGCTTGTCTGGGAATCAGTGAGATAGATAGAGATAGTGCAGAGGTTGCTAGGGCTTGAGAAAAACATTTTAATATTCTCATGTTTTCTTATTAATGCAATATTCAAATAGTAGGGGTTTTTAGTTGTTTCTTTTCCCAGAAAATTATTGTGTTATGTGTGATGAATTCTTTCTCTTTATGCTTTGCTATTTCATCGATCATTTATTGTTTCTTCTTATGAGTAGAGTAGATTCAAGTCAATTGTTTTAGCATATTACAATCTGCAGTTTGAATCTATAAGGAATTTCTACATGGCATTGAAGTTGAAATCACTATAAAAGAGGATAATATGAGTTTGTCTTTTGTAGGAGAAATTGAATTTGTAGTATCATACTTTAGAGCTAGCAGAATGTCGTTCTACAAGTTGAGACTCAAAAATGCCCTTGAGGGTAGTTCAAACTTTATTTCTTAGAAGGTGATCCAAATTTAAACATGAATGCAAAAAATTACAGATATAACCATAAACATAGAGATGCAACAGAAATAAAACTTTGTTTCATTAATATAAAGGAACTGAAATATGCTTACATACATAATGAAAATAAACTAGCTCGAGTAATGGTAACTTATCTCTGAGAAGAGATGTGGCAGATACATGCCTCTTAACTATGTTAAAATGAGGCTTGAAGGCCTATTTATTATTGAGAAACAATGGAAAACCCAAAACATCCAAAAACCTACCCCTAGGAGATGAAACGCCAAACTATGGGCCCTGTTGGGGTAAATTGGTACATCAACTTCCCGGGGTCGTAACGTTGGAATACTATCTCCGTTTGATGTACACGATACCTCGTTAGAAAGATCTATCCGAGGAATACAACCATTGATAGCGAATACAAAATTAAAATAATCATATTTACCATTGGTTATTTTCCAAAAAAAACTTTGTTTAGGGCCTCAAAACGGCTCTGGAAGTTCATGACCCGAAAAACTATCAACAATAGTAAATTGTGCTACAATTAAGGAAACTGAAAAATGAAAGAAGAAATGGTGGGTGTCTAAGTGGGATAGGTGAGTGGCCACCAATATCCACCTGGATCATTCCTCACCTCTTAGGCAGCACTGGTCCCCATTGCATTAAGTTCCTCCATGAGATGAGGAAACTTATACTGAACTTGGTCCCTAGTGAGCCATTTTCCCTGGTGAAGGAGTTGGCCTGCTTTGACAACTTGATATAGTTGGACCCATTTTTTTCAGGTGTTCTTGATCTGTGTGTCCATGATCTGATCAATTGTGGCTTTTTCCAGGCAATCTGGGTTTAACTCTATTGGTGTGAGTTATTCTACGATGTCGGATGTGTCCAACAATGGCAGAAAGTAGGGTTGAAGGCCATCCACATTGAACACTGGGTGCAGACCAAGGAATTGTGGAATACTGATCTCAAAGGAATTGTCCCCTACTACCTTGGTGATGGTGTATGGCCCATATCAAAGCAAGTGAAGCTTGTGGTGGGGCCCAGCAAGGCACTCTTCTCCAAATGTAACCAAACATTTTCGCCCACATGGAACTTGTGTGGCACCCAATGTTGATCATGTCACTGCTTGTACTTATCATTGGCTCTTTCCAATATTTCATGGACTCATTAGTAGATGTGTTGAATGTGCTCATTGAAGTTGTTTGCCTTGCCAGCTTTAGACTGGACATGAGTCGAATCTGCCTGAGTAGCTGCAAATGGTATGGCCACATCAATGGGACATAGAGGCTGGAATCCCAAACCCACCTTAAAATGGTTGTGACTGGTCAAGTTGTGGAGAGCATGGTTATAATTGTGTTAGACATAGGGGAGGCTCTCATCCCATGTGCGTGGATGCTTTGAGTTGTACATGCGGAGAATGTGTACGATCATATTGATGTAGACCTCTATCTAGCCATTAGTTTGGGGATGGAAAGTTATGGACTTAGTGAGCTTGGTGTCCAGCATCAACCAGATACTGGACCAAAATGTACTAAGGAACATGTTTTCTCGATGTGAGATGATAAGCTATGGGATCCCAAAGTGTACCCACACTCATTCAAAGAAGAGTTTAGCAGTGGCTTCTGTTGTGATATTCTTCTTGGAGGCTACCATAATGGCCATCTTCGAGAATTTGTCGATGACCACAAAAACACAGTCATTGCCATGCTTAGTGGAAGGAATGCCCGACATGTAATCCATGGAGATGGATTCCCAAGGTTGACTAGGGGTAGGTAGTGGAGTATAGAGGCCTTGCTTTTTGATGGTCGGTTTGGCAAAGGTGTAGGAAATTCATGATCTGATGTACTACTCAACATCCAGTCAAAGGTTCGGCCAATAGAAATACTTCTGCAGTATTTCCACAATTTTCTCAACCCTAAAATTCCCAGCGAATCGATTGTAATGCACTTCCCAAATTATCTTGGCGCGCTCGCTTGAAGGAACAAAAAGGTGTCATATGTGGCATATAGTGCATCCTAGAGGTGAAAATATAGAACTTGTTGACCCTCCAAGAGTGTCTGGTATGTGTGGCCGAATTCTGGCTCCCTTTTGTAGGGAAGTAGCCAATTAGAAGTCTCGTGCTCGTAAGAGTTAAGCAGGGTGCTTAACACCATGATTGGTGGTGAGCTAAGGCAGTCTGCAACATTATTGGTGCTTCCCTACTTGTACTTGATATTCAAATGAAATTGTTGTAGGTATGTTGACCTCTTCTGATGGTGATCATTATGCAATTTCCCTTGTGTCTGTATGAACTGCAGGGGTTAATGGTCTGTGTGGATGTTTGTTTCCTTCCCCAAAATGTAATGCTTCCATTGTCAGCAGGCCTACACAATGGAATACAACTCTTTTTCATAAGTGGGATACTTCTGGATTGTGTCTGAAAGTGTCTCACTATGATATGCCACTGGATGCCCTTGTTGAGTAAGGAATGCCCAAATAGCATAGTCACAGGCATCTGTCTCGATCTGAAATGGTTGTTGCAAGTCTGGTAATGTGATCACAAGTACAGAGCAGAGGCAATGTTTAAAATCTGGGAACACTTTCTGTTGAGATTTAGACGAAAAGAATTTTTCTTTTTCTCCTCCCTTGGTGACTTGACTCAAGGGCCAACTGATATGAGAGAACCCCAACATGAACCTACGGTAGAAATTGGCCAGACCCAGAAATCTACAGAGCTTTGTCAAAGTGGTTGGGACTGGTGAATCCCGAATGGCTTGGATCTTGGATGGATCCACATGCACCCCCCATTAATCAATAATGTATCCCAGATATTGAACTTGGGTCATGCCAAAATTTCATTTCTCCAAATTGGCACACAGCTTGTGTTGTTGTAGTGTTTGGAGAACCTGTCAGATGTGGTGGAGGTGCTCTTCCCAACTCTGGCTGAATATCAGGATGTCATCCAAATATACCACTACAAATGAGTTGGTGAACTACTGCAAGATGTCATTGATCCGATATTGAAAAAGGTATTGTAGACTATGTGTGAAGTTTCCTATGTTATTTAGTGCAACGGATCGAAAAGATAGCGAATAACATAAACACTTAAACAATTAGAAAACACATTCAAACCATCAACATAATCAAATTTAATAAAGGAGTTCACCAAACTTCCTGGCTACAACTCCTTGGTCCTTTCGCTTCCAGTGCTAACCTCTCTATTTTGCCTTCAAATTGTTGTTACAGATGTGAGCTCAGAAACAGGGTCTCAAACACGAAAATGGATTTCACCACTATGTTTAGCTCGAGTTTTTGAGTCAAAACGAGTATACACTCGACCGTACTTGGTCACTATTACCTCCAGAGCCCCTGGAATGGTTCACAACCACCATTTGCCAACTTTTTTTTCTTATGGTATTAATATACCACATATAGTTACAAACTGCGATAATTGTGAAATAATATGATTACATTAAAAACAGAGGATAAACCAAAGGACCGGCGGGTGTGGAGTTGACCCCGACCATCCGGCCTTCACCTGGAGCAGATCTCGATACCATACAATCTAACGGCTATCGCATCCCACTCGTCAACTAATTCAGACGATTTTGCACCATCGATCTGTCATGATTCATCCGACGACTATTGCGCAATCTCATGCCCCAACTAGCAGGTCGGTTAATTCTCTGAAAGCATGCAAGAAAAGTTGTTTCGGGTTGCTACATGTCGACTGCTGAGTGGAATTGCACATATTTATGAAAATCCATTTCCAGCCTTTAAGGGCATGAAAAACCATTTACTGCTTCCTTGCCGAAACTCAAAGGATTTTAACTTCTTTTGCATAATTTCACCGCGTCCATTTTCCAGGATAACCTGCTTACATTTTTCAATGTGATATGTGTCAATCTCCTTTGATTAGATGATCTTCACTCTTGTTTTCTGATCCCATCACTTGTGGTATGAACCAATCATACACTGCCAGATCACCTTTTGCGCTGACATCATCAAGAACCTGTGACTCTTTCCCGGGTTGTCACGTGTCTTGCTGACGTAGGCATTGACTTTTTGGCCTAAATATTTAATTGGATCTAATTTCTTCATTTGAACTCGGATTTACACATTGTTTACACCGTTGGCTTGGTATTAATGAGCACTTCAACATGATTCCACTTTCACCTATATTTGAAGACTTTTAATATGGAGGCTTTACTGAATCCATTTTGGATCACTCCTCCCCACTAGAAGATTTTGGTCCACCAAAAGTTGGTTTTAGCTATCGATTAAGTGAGGATAAAGTTCCTTCACTTTTCCAATCTCTATCCATCATGATTTACTTGGATTTGTACCTTTGAGTTTGACTCGAAGATACTCAACGTTCTCCCATTGCGAAGTTCTTATCCTCCTGTCAAGAACTGTGTCCTCCTGTAACTGATTGAGATATTCAGGAAACAAATCCTCAATGGAAGGTAGTTGACCTTGCTCTTTGGGATCTTCAATCAATGAAGGCTCATACAACTGCAAGTTTTCAACATTCATGACTGAATATATTTGCACATAAGTTGCTATATCTAAGTAGAAAGCTTTTTCACTAATTTTATCAAGTATTTTAAAAGGACCATATCTAATTGGTTTCAAATTTTCACCTTCCCCTTGCAGTCTTTCTTTGTTGATGTACAACCAAACTTGATCACCAACTTGAAAACTATGCTCAACTCGATACTTGTCATGTCATGCCTTATACTTTGCTTGGCTCTTTTCCAGTTGTTCCTGTACTACCTGGTGAATTTCCTGGATTTGTTCAATGAACTTGGTTGCTTTGTCCACATCATTGTGTCCATCAACTGCTATGTCTTTATTAAATACAAAATCCAAGGGAGACTTTGGTATAAAACCAAAAAAGGTCTCAAAAGGAGACCTTTGAGTAGAAGAATGTTTTGCATGGTTGTAAGCATGTTGCACATAACACAAATGCTCATCCCAAAGTTTGGGATGCTTGCTACAATATCCTTGAAGCAACTGTATTACTATCATGTTGACCACTTTTGTTTCACCAACTGTTTGTGGATGAAATGTTGTTCTCTTCTTTAACTTTGTGTCCATTAACTCCCATAGAATTGACCAAAATTTCCCAACAAATCGAGAATCTCGATTAGATACAATAGAAGTGGGTAACCCAAAATGAACCCATACATTTTGAAAGAACAAATTTGTAATTTGTTCAATTGTGACCTGTTTATTACGTGGTATCAAAATACACATCTCACTGAACCTAACCACAACTACATACAAATAATCATGACCCTTTCTAGACTTTGGCAATCCCACAACAAAATCCATGGAAATACTTTCCCAAGGACAAGAAGAATTGGAAGTGGAGTATACAAGCCTAATTTTCTATTACTTGGCTTGCTTGTAGCACACATAGTACATCCTTTAATATATCTAGAAATTGTCTCATTCATTCGTGGCCAATAACAGAACCTTTGTAATTTTCAACTGTTTTACTTACACCAAAATGACTTGATATGAGAGAAGTATGTGCTTCTCGAATTATGTTAACTCTTTCAGTTTGTGGAATGAGTAACTTTCCCAAATGATATAAAAGTTTTTCCTTTATGTAATAATCCAATTCTTCTACCTGCTTGCCATGACTTAAAGTTGCATATACATTCTTAAAATCTGTGTCTTGAGTATATTTTTCAATGTAACTTTCATGGATTACTGAATTATGCTTAAGTATTGTGGATTCATTTATAATTGGTCTTGATAACATGTCTGCAACCTTATTATGTATGCCCTTCTTATATTTGATAACAAGATGAAATTACTGTAGAAAACCCATCCACCTGTAATGTCTTGATTGTTGCAATTTAGTTTGTGAGTGTAAGTATTGAAGTGGTTGATGATCTGTGTGTATGATTGTTTCTTTACCCATTATGTAATGTTTCCACTTTTTAACACTCTCAACTAATGCATATAATTCTTTATCATATTTTGGATAGTTAACTATTATTAATGTAAATGTCTCAGAATGAAAGCATACAGGATTTCTATGTTGCATTAACACTGCCCCATGGCATATTCAGTTGCATATGTCTCGATCTCAAATGGATGCTGAAGATCTAGCAGTGCTAGTACTGGCAATGTATTGATGCTTTCTTTCAATGTGTCAAAGGCTTTCTTTTTTTTCCTCCCCACTGAAACACTTGTTTCACACTTATCAAAGCATGTAAAGGAGCTACAATCAAAGAAAAGTTAGCAATAAACTTTCTCCAATATTGCGCTGCCCCTAAGAAACTTCTAACTTCTATAGTAGTATTGGGTTTAGGCCAGTTTACAATGACTTTGACCTTAGATGGATCTATCTTCAATTCACCACCCCTACAATATAACCCAAATAATTCAAAGATGTTGTGCCAATTTCACATTTTGATAGTTTCACATAGATATTTTCTCTTTTTAAAACATCTAAAATCTGCTTCACATGCTTTACATTTTCATCTGATGTCCTACTAAAAACAAGAATATCATCTAAATAGAGTATTATAAAATCATCAATAAATGGTCTAAATACATCATTCATGACTCGCATAAACATAGCATGAGTGTTAGTTAAGCCAAAAGGCATAACCAACCATTCATAAAGTCCTTGCTTCATCTTGAAAGTAGTTTTCCATACATCCTGTTCTGCAACTCTAATCTGATGGTGGCTACTGCGCAAGTCTAATTTAGAGAAGTAAACTGAATCTTTTAACTGATCTAATAAATCATCAATACAAGGAAGAGGATAATGATTCTTTATTGTGATTTTATTTAGTGCTCTAAAATCAATGCACATTCTCCACGAACCATCTTTCTTTCGTACCAACACAATAGGTGATCCACATGGTGATGTGCTTGGTCGAATAAACCCTTTATCGAACAACTCTTGTACGTGCCTCTTTATCTCTACATTCTCTAGAGCTAATAACCTATACATTCCAATGTTAGGTAGTGGAGCATCTTGCTGCAAATAAATCTCATGTTCTATCTCTCACTTGGGTTGAATCCCTTTAGGCTCTTGAAATAGAATATCATAATCGGAAACAAATTTAACTAGATCTGCTTTCTATTTAGGATTACAGCCTTGGAATGCATCGGATTTATCAAGATCCTTTACTTTTACAATCATAAGTAAAAATTGTTTACTTGAATTTACAATTCTTTTCATCTATCCTGTATGAGAGAGAAGTTATCTTTGAGTTTATGAGCCCTTACAATATATTCAATTCCATCCTTAGTGAGTTGATACTTATTTTCAGCTCGATAGAAGATAGCTTTTCTATCGTACAAGTATGGACTTTCTAATACAATTCCACATATGTCCAATGGGACTATGTCTAACTCAACCTCATCTACAAACGTTGACCCAATAGCAAAACGAAGTTTACATTGTTTCATGACTTGTAGTTTTGTTTTATCACACACCCAACCTAATGGATATGGAATTTTATGAGGTTTTGTTTCTAGACCCAACTTCTTTACAATTGTTTCAGAAATCAAATTAACTTGTGACCCACTATCAAATAAAGTATCAATTTTAGGGAGCTTGGAAATGACTCTAATATGAAACAACTCATTTCTTTTCCTCTCATAACTTTCATTATCAACAGAATGCGAAGAATTATTTGTATATGCTTCAGAATCTTTATCTTTTATACTTGTAGTTGTAACCATTGTCTCGTCACCTGAGTTAATCCCAAGTCCTTTTGAATAGTAGCAACATTCTTTCGCTCTTTACTCCCAAACTTCTTAGGCTTCAATTCTGGATGCAAAGATCAACAGTGTGCCTCATCGTGTCCTTCCTTCTTATAATGAGTGCATGAAGGTTTGTCCTTATTCACAGTGTTTGTTTTCCTCTCCTTCCATTTCAGTTTCTTCTTGCCTTTATTCTTGCTTTCAATAGATTTGGATGATTTCCCAACATATGGGGTTACATTTTTAGCTCTAGCCTCTAGATGAGTTGCTTGGACTGATACATCATCTAAGCTAGTTGGATTAAACATAAGTATAGTATGCCTCAAATAACTATGAAGACAACCTATATATTTTAACAATGTCTCTAGTGAGTCCAATGATATGCCTAATGTTAAAGCTCTCTTACGGAATTCCGGAGTATAACTCTGAACACTTTGACCTTTTATTTGACATAGTGTTTGCCAACTCATCATTGCTTGTTGCATATAAGCCAAAGGATAAAATTTCTTTTTAATGGCGGACACAAATTCACTCCAAGTTGAAAGGATTTTAGCATGTTTTTGGAGATCTGCTTGTGTCTTGCCTTCCCACCATACAAGTGTGGTTCCTCCAAGTTGAAGGCTAAAAAGTTGGATCTTCTTCCTTTCTGAATCAACTTTCTACACCCTACAATATACATCAATTTTCATTATCCAATTATTAAGCTTTTCAGTACTAAGTTCTCCATCATAAATTGGCAAATCAAATTTTACATCTAATTTGATCAAAGAGGATTTCTTTTTCTTCTTCTTAGAATGACTAGTTTTATGAGAAGAAGATAATGATGATGATGATGATGGTGATGATGGAGGAGATGGAGGAGGCTTTTCTGCTTTTCCTTTATCTTCTTTATCTGGAGGGATAAAAAGAAAAGGTTCCTCTACTCCTTTGTTTGGCTTAGGTGATGAAGTTCCTTCACCTTTGCCCTTTTTAAACTCATTATACATCTCTTCCACCATTGCACGTATCGTCATAAAACTATCCAAGAATTTGGATTCTAACCCAAGTGGAGATTCATCTGCCATCCTTCTTTGTGAAAAGACCCTTCCAATCTCTATATTCGCCTCAACAAGTTCTCCTTCACCTCGTCCGAGCCTCAACCTAGTAAGCATTCAAATCTCCACATAAACTTGTCAAACATTTAAAAACCTAACTACTCTTATACCACTTGATCTGATATTGAAAAAGGTATTATAGACTATGTGTGAAGTTGCTTATGTTATATAGTTCAACGAATCAAAAATATTGCGAATAACATAAACACTTAAACAATTAGAAAAGACATTAAAACCTTCAACACAATCAAATTTAATAAAGGAGTTCACTAGACTTCTTGGCTATGTCTCGTTGGTCCTTTCGCTTCCAGTGTTGACCTCTCTATTATGTCATAAAATTGTTGGTACATGTGTGAGCTTAGAAATAGAGTCTCAAACACGAAAAAGGATCTCACCACTATGTTCAACTCGAGTTTTCGAGTCAAAACAAGTATACACTTGACTGTACTTGGTCACTATGACCTCCAGGCCCCATGGAACGGTTCACAACTACCCTCTATCAACTTTTTTTGTGTTATGGTATTAATATACCACATATAGTTACAAACTAGGATAATCATGAAATAATATGATTACATTAAAAACAGAGGATAAACCAAACATGAAATAATATGATTACATTAAAAACAGAGGATAAACCAAAGGACTAGTGGGCGCGGAGTTGACCTCGACCATTCGGCCTTTTCCTGGCGCAGATCCCGATACCATACAATCTGACGGCTATCGTGTCCTACTCATCAACTAATCTGGACGATTTTGCACCGTCGATCTATCTTGCTTCCTCCGATGGTTGTCATGCAATCTCACACCCCAACTAGCACGTCGGTTAATTCTCCAAAAGCACGCGAGAAAAGTTATTTCGGGATGCTATGTGTCGACCGCTGAGTGGAATCACGTAGATTTCTGAAAAACCATTTCCAGCCTTTGAGGCACGCCAAAAAACCATTTACCGCTTCCCTATCAGAACTCAAAGGAGTTTAACTTCTTTTGCATAATTTCATCGTGTTTGTTTTCTAGGATAACCTACTTGCATGTTTCTATTTTGTGCAAGAAGTAATTTAATAAATTATTTTGATTTCTTGAGCTATATATATATATATATATATTTGATTTCTATAAATATTAGATGAATAATATCATCATATAATAGCCTATTATAACGTTAGATATATGAATTTATCAATAAATAATGAATGAATCATTATGTGAATTCATACTAATAGATATATACAAATATATAGGGGTTAATAAGTAGATATTTCACGAGCCTTGATAACAATCATGTTATTAATTTCTAATATATAATTAGTTTTATAATAGTTTATATAATTTAAATAGTTTATATATTAGGAAAGGTTGAATATAATTTTATTTTAGTTTAAACCAAACTACCCTTTAGTATATGGAATTAGTTATCTTTACCTAATTTCATAGATATTTGATAAATAGATTTTGGACCATTCTAGGTAATAATATATTTACCTAATTACATGGGTAATTTAAATAGTATTATTGGAATAATAAATTATTAGATAAATATAGATTATTTAGTAAATATGAATTATTAAATTATATCATGAAATGGTATATAATTGAATAATTTAATTTCAAGCGGACCATATATACAAATATATACACAAATTTAGTGGTTGATAAAAAAGTAAAGGAGAGATTTCACCAACCATGATAACAATCGTGTTATGAATTTCTAATATATAATTAGTTTTTAAAATAGTTTATATAATTTAAATAGTTTATATATTAGAAAAGGTTGAATATATTATTATTCTAGTTTAAACTAAACTCCCCATTAGTATATGGAATTAGTTATTTTTACCTAATTTCATAGATATTTGATAAATAGATTTTGGACCAATATAGGTAATAATATATTTACCTAATTACATGGGTAATTTAAATAGTATTATTGGAATAATATATTATTAAATAAATATAGATTTTTTAGTAAATATGATTTTAAATCATTTATAATTGTATCATGAGATAGTATATAATTTAATAATTTACTTTCAATCAGACCATTAGATTTGAATTGATAAATAGAAATTATTATTAAATAAATATATGGACGTACCAATAATAATTTATTTTGAATTTGTTTGTTTTATGAATATATATATATTCATTTATTAATAAACAATTACATTTAATTAAATAAACAAATGAATTTCTAGCTAGTAAGAATAATTTAACTATATATTTTACCTAATTTAACAAATTTCTAGGAATAATAGTAATTAAAAAATATAGCAAGATTATTATTCATTATACTGGGGTCATAAGGTCAGAAGTAGCAGTTGTCCATATAGCCGTTGGAGTCTCTGCCCATACTATTTAACAAGCTTTGTTGGATCGGTTCTTCAACTTGTCCTGACGATGAACCACACTGGTTGGTTCGAAACGCGTCGACAAATGATTTTGTATGTGATTTCGCCGAAATTTCTCTAACAATATTATGGATCACAGAAGTCTAAATTCCTTCATGCTTCGGTCTCCTTTGATCAGACGATCGTTGCCCTCGTTCATTGATCCCATCACCTATGGTATGAACCAATTGCAAACTGCCACATCACCTTCTACACTGACATCATCAAGAACCTGTGACTCTTTTCCAAGTTGCCATATGTCTTGCTGATGTAGGCATTGACTTTTTGGCCTAAATCTTTAATTGGCTCTAATTTCTTCATCCGAACTTGGATTTACACACTGTTTGCACCGTTGGCTTTGTATTAACGATAACTTAAACACGATTCCACTTTCACCTATATTTGAATACATTTGATTTGGAGACTTTACTAAATCCATTTTGAATCAATCATCCATCAGCCTCATGAAGGTTGTAGGAGCATTCGTCAACCCAAAAGGCATAACTAACCATTCAAAAAGGCCCTCCTTGGCATTGGAGCCAGTCGTCCACACATCAGAGGGTTCAATTAGTACCTGGTGATATCCGGAGTTCAAGTCGATCTCCCTAAAAGTTTTTTCACCCTTGAGTTGGTCCAGAAGGTCATCAATCCATGGGATCGGTACCTATTCCAGACAATGATCTTGTTCAACACCCGATAGTCTATACAGAGTCTCCAAGTCCCATCCTTCTTTTGTACCAATACGATTGGGCTCCCACAGGGCGATGAACTCATCCATATGCGACCTTTCTACAACAAATCCTAAATTTACCTCTTGATTTCATCATTATCCATAACATAGATTTGATATATTGGCCCATTGTGCAACGATGCACCTGGGGTCAGATCAAAGGAGTGCTTGACCTGACAGTACAAAGGCACCCCTGCGGGGGAGGTGGAGATGTCCTCGTACTCGTCCATGACCTTGTCCATATTTTGTTTTCATATGGACGGGCCCTGTCTAGAGGTCGTGGCCACCATCTTCTTCTTTCCCTAGGGGTGTATCATCAAGAAAACAAATTTCCCGATTTTGGAAATGAGCTTACTGCATTGTTTTGCAATAACCAAAGAGATGCTAGTATGTGGTGCTACCTCTGGTATCATGTATAACTTATTTCCCAAGGTAACAATAACAATGTGAGGCCTTGACTCATACACAACATGTCGCTTCCATAAGTATGGCTGGCCTAACAATACATCACAAACATCAAGAGGAGAAATGTCACATAATACTTCATCTATGAAGGGCTTTATGTTGTATGGAAGGCAACACTACGGGCCAACGCGAAGATCCCGTCCTTGGTGGAGCCATCCGATGGTTTACGGTTGTGGGTGTGTTATGGTTGGTAAGCCCAACCAATTCACGACCTCTACTAAAATGAGGTTCTTTTGGCTCCTATTGTCGACAATGAACTGTAGCAAGGAACCCTTTACCCACATCTGGGAGTGGAAGAGGCACTCCTCCTCCTCTGGATATTTGGGTTCCCCCTTATGGATCTTCATGGTGGCAACAGTGGCGTTGGGCTCTGCATTGATAATATACTTCCCTTTATCATTCCTCTTGTCAGAATCTGACTCAAATATGGAACATGCATCTGATTCAGAAGCCTTCAGCTCAGCCACCAGTGACTACTTGGCCCGACACTGACTTATGTTGTGAGTGGAGCTCTTATGGAACTCACACCACTTTCCCATGTCCTTCTTTGGCTTTGTGGTGTTGTTATTTTCTTGTTGCTTTAGAGGGTTATCCTAGGGTTCCTCACCTTGGCTTTGTCCTTTGTTCTATGATTTGGGGGCACGTTTCCCTTTCTTTGGATTCGTAGATCCAAAGTCTGACTTTTTCTCTTTAAGCTTCTTCTCGATCTTGACATCGTATTGGTACGTTGTTCCAAGCAAGGAGATGTCCAGGAAATCCATCTCATCCTAGATGTATCTATGTAGGTAGCCATGGTACTTGAGTACCAAATGTTTCTCGAAATCTTGATACCCAAATTTGTGCGAAGGGTATGAAAAAATTAGTAAAATTCAACACGTCTTGGTCCCTTCCCTGCCGCAGCATGGTCCCCTTTATGTATTTATTCTCATAGCTCCTGACAAGGTAGTACTACTCCTTGATGGCGTCCCGGAATGAATTCCAAGTGGGTGTGACTGAAAACAGTGAGGGTGTACTCTCATCCTTCTGGTCCCAATAGGTTTCCCACTAGTCCTTGATGTGGGGGTTGACTTTGAGAAGAGAAAAAGTAATATTTTCCTGGCTGGAAAAATCATGAACAGAAAAATATCCTTCTAGTATATTTAACCATTTATCTATGGCATTTGCATCTATTTGGCCCTCAAATGTGGGAACGTCAAAGTTTACTTGTACCTTAAAAGGAGTGGTGCCTCCAGAGTGGCTACTAGATGTGGATGTGTTGTCAGTTGTCAATCGTTGAAGGATCTGAGCAAAGTTATCCATCATTGCGTTCCTTTGTTTCTCCAGGGACTCCTCAAGCAATATTTTGATAGGATCCCTTGCTCCCTTATCTTTCTTTTCTTCCCCCATGGGTGGTCGTCGGGGTTTGCGAAGCTAATATTGCAAAGGTTCAACCAGATTGAGCCCTAACACCTTATACCCCAACCTCGTTGGGGACATGCAAAGAAGGATCGAGAAAGAGAAAACAATTATGATTCCACTGATCTGAATTTAAACAAGAATATAAAAAATTACAGATATAACCATAAACACAAACATGCAGCAGAAATAAAACTTCATTTCATTAATATCGAGGAAGTGAAATATGCTTACATATAGAATGGAAATAAACTAGCTTGAGTGATGGTAGCTTATCTATGAGAAGAGATGTCGTGGATACATACCTCTAAACTGTGTTACAATGAGGCTATGTTGGGTGTGGGATCCCCCCAAGGCAAGTTTTTGGGGCTTAAAGCCCAAGTTTTGACTAAGTCCATTGTAAAGACTCCGTGATTTCTGGACATGGAGCGCGAAGTGGTAATAGATTCATAGGGTTGTCTGCCCTTACTTTTGTAAATGTAGTGTCGGTTTGAAGAGATCTACCCATGGTCCATGGACCATGGGATTGTATAAATAGAGAGAGGCTCTAAGTGTAAAGAGACATCATCATCAAAGAAGTCGAGAAAGCATTAAGTCGAAGTGTAGAGTTGTGTCTTTGGGTCGTAGGGTAGGAGAAGGCTCTACAGCTAAGTGCGCAGACCCTTGCAGTTGAGTGCACAAGGCAGGTTGAGTCTGTAACCATTGGAAGAAATAATAAAGAGAAGTTTTACCATATTTTTGTTTATCATTTTCTTGTTTTATGCATTGAAGTATATTGGGTATGAATTGCAAGTTTACTGTTTATTTACTGCGCGAACTTATGTGAATGTGACGAATAAGTAAATCTAATAGAAGGTATTTTTGTATGTGAATATAACTAACTGTTATAGAAAGATAAGTAAGATATGTAGTGTGACTTGAGGAAATAGCACAGATCGCTGCTCCAGTAGCACAAAAGCCCCACAACCCTTGGTTAGGGTTGCACGAAGGCGAATATAACAAGGCGTGAAGGCCCCGTAGGTTAGGGAAGTGCGCGAAGTAACCTGCATGAAGGTATTCCCAATTGGACTAAACAACCCCTCAGACATCTCAAGGGTGCGGAAACTTGGTTCCAACATCCCCCCATACTGCTTCGGGTGAGACCTCAGTTTGTGCGCCACAGATTGTTTCCGAAAGGGCCAATAGTACAGGGATTTGTTTGGCTAATTAACTCCAAACTTGGGTCAAACCCCAACAATCCAACAAATGGTTCCATTGTTGGGACTGGAATCCTCATAGAAATGTATGATGTTGTATCATTGGAATCCAACTAAGAAAGAAATTAAAGTTTGGTTGGACAGGAGAATTCACGAGTTCGTGGTGCAAGAGAACAAGAATCTGTGACTATCAAAAAAAGAGTGGTTAGACTACTACCTATAGACAGAAATCCATGAATTTTTCTTTGCATATTTCCCTATTGAGCTATACGAGTCGATCACGAAGTTAGTAGATAGCCAAGGAAGGTGCAAGCTCGACAATCCTATTTTGTGGACCCCAGAGTTCGTGCACAGATTGGAAGCATCAGATGATAATATTGCGCATTATTGATCACTGGCTTGATCAAATTATAGGAGGATTCATTACTGAGTTTGTGGTAGATACTTCAGTTAGTTATAGCGAGGCAAAGCAATGCTTCCTCAAAGGACCACAAGGTAAGTACAGTAAGTCTTTGAACACTTGGATTAAAATTCTATTGTGTGAAAAGAGGATTATGTGAATAAATTGATGTTCGGGGCTAAGGGAAGTGGGAGAATTTACAGAAACAAAGGTAGTGCAGAACTAGAAACTAACCCCTTGATTTCACCTCTGCGTGGGGACGAGGAAGAGCTCGCGAAGGTCTCAACAAGAAGTGCGATCAAATTTATAAGACAAAGGATTCCGTGCATACCACCCCCACCCACACCACCACCAGTTTCACCGCCTTCACCCCCATCTTCGCCCGTACCACCTCCATCACCACCGCGAATCAATATGGCAAGCGTGATAAAATTGTCGGTGTTCAAGGGAGTAGGAAATGAAGATCCATACTAGTTTTGGTTCGTGATAAAAGATGTATGGGAAGCACAGGGAGTTACAAATGACAATATAAAGAAAGTGACATTGGTCAGTGCTCTACAGGATTGTGTGCTGACCTGGTATATTAAGAATTCTAATGACAATCTGAATGCAGGGATCACAGACATCCAAACTGCGTTGAATAGAGAATTTAGTAGGCCGAAGTCAGAGGCGTAGTCGATCATTGGGTTTAAAGAGATCACTATGCTACCAAGCAAGACCCCCTGGGAATTAGATCAGACACTGAAGTGCATGATTTGCAAAGCTAAGATGACTTTGATGGATGGACAGCAACGCGAATGGTTTGTAGCATCGCTAACACCACATTTGAGGAACGCATTGTCACAACAAAGGTTAAAAACTCAGGCAAAGGCCATGGAAATCGTGATGAGGCTGCATGAGACCCCGATACAAGATCCCAACCTGGGAGTTTAGCAGATTCATGCACAGCTGAAAAACTTGTGCCTTGAGATGCAAAGTCTGAAACAGGACAGGACAGCTCGCCCAGAAGTGTGCAATGAGGTATGGTGTGTTAAATGTAAGGGTTAGTGTCATGACAAGGACCATTGCCCAGTTTTTATGAATTATCTCACGGGAGGAGGACTGATGTTGCTAATACCGGAGGCCCAAGCAGGACCTAGCACAGTGCTTGCTTTGTGGTGCGCGATTTGTCAAATAGGAGGAAAGCATGCTATGGACAACTGTCATCTGTTGCAAAAGTAGATGCAGAATTCGCAACCGTTGTTCTGTAATTTCTGTAGATTAGTGGGACATGATGAGCACACCTGTAGAAGCTATGAGTTGATGATGGATAGGACTCCCACCTATAGAGTTCAGGTCAAAACATGGCCCCTTGACCAGAATGCAGGAGTGGCATGAACCAGATTTTAGGGGCGCGGATGAGGTTGAGGTGGAGGAGGACTTGGAAAAGGTCACAAACAGCTGATATGTTACAATTGCGTGGGGCCAGGACATTATACCCATGATTGTACGAATCCAACGCACCCATCACGCTTGTATTATACCTTGTTTGATCATGAGACAGAGGATTGTCCCACACTGATAGCGAGGTTACGCGACAAGGGAGCACTCCAACCTCCCCCAACTCAGAACCTGCAAATGATGAGGTTTGAGCCATGCGAGGAAGATGCTAACGTGAACATTTTTCTCTGAAGTGGAATTATGACAGGGAATGATAAAGGCAAGCAGCCTGCAGATAGTAGTTGGGTTTGCAAGGCTTCGACGAAAGAACCAGAGTTTCATTTGGAGCGCGCTAAGGAAACCTTCATGGAAGTTAGGAAGAGCTTTGTTGATGCCTCCACTTCAGGAAGCGAAGACAGACTGGAACTAGAAATGGACCCATCAAAGCTCACAACGTTCCTAGAAACATGCATGAAGCTACTGCATGACAATAAGGTTGTAAAGGGATTTCATGAACTCATTAGTAGATGCATTGGGACTGCACCAAGAGAATCACGTGTGGTCTGGAAGATTGGAAAGCATGGGATGAGGGCGGGAAGAGAAATGAGATTGACCACGCAAATTAGAGAATATGAGATGAACCAAGTGATTCTGGATTTAGGATTGGACGCGAACATCCTACTGAAGCAGACATGGGAGCGCATGGGAAGGCCTATGCTATAATGGTCTCCTATCCAACTGCAAATGGCAAACCAACACAAGATCATACCGATGGGGAGATTGTAGGGAATCACCATGGATATTGAAGGAGCAATCACACTAGCAGACTTTGAATAGATTGGGCCACTGACATGAATAGGGTGATAAATTTAAAGAAGCGCAATATTAATTTTAAGACAAATTCTTTGCCCGTAGTCATACATTTGGACCCTATAGAAGGATCACGCTACACGGAGCCAATGCATGACTATGAAAGCGACGACGACTTAGACTACATCTACAAGATTACCGTGCAAGAACAAGACTGGGTAAATCCTACCATGGATGGATGAATCTCATTGGAGCATGAAAGCTCATGTACGTCAAATTCAGATGAAGAGATAGAGCGATGGCAGAACCGATTACACAAGGTAACCACACTGAACTGCAACATGATGACAAGATCATTGTGTTGCATATAAATAGCAGTAAGGAATCTACCTACTTATAATGGGATAAGTTAGGTAGATGCTTTCCTGAACAAATTTGAAAGGGAAGTGCCAGAACAACAACGTTTCGAGGCTTTGAAATGGGTACTATGCGCTACGCCCGCGAGGTGGTGGGGTGCACACCAAGGAAGATTTAAGGACGTGCGCGAATGCAGGAGAATGATGTGCATGCGTTTTGGGAAGCCTTGGATGCAACTAACAGATATGTATGACAGGCGGGATGATCCATGCGCGCACCTCGCCAAGAGGACAAATGTCTATGGGGAAGAGCCACAACCTGAGTGGGTGCACCTATTCTTTCATACCCTATATGCTATACCCATGAACTGGTATGTAGAGACGGAGCTTCGCCATGGGACGAGTGAGTGGGATATCTTGCGTGAAGGGTTCCTGTTAACCTTCACATTTGAGGATCGTTGGTGGGACACTTTTGATGACGCGCTACAAGCAGTAAAAGCAGCTATCTTTAAGATACCCCATGAGCCAATAGAATTGATTCAACCTGAATGGGCTACTCAATTGAGCTATGCACTGGAGTGTTATAATGTAAATACTGAATAAGACTATGAGGATCTGCAAAAAGTTAACATTCCAAAAACTGAAGGCCATTGCAAGGTTCAAGGACCACTAATTAAAGACCCTGACATAACCGTGCCAGTAAAGACAAAGCAGGCAAACATTGGTACAAAAGCCAAACCTAAGTATGCAACGCTCAAGGACTACTGGGATGACGCGATAGTGGATAAGGTCGCTGAGTTACTCCGCGAGTACCAGGACCTATTCCCGACCAAGATCATGGACTTAAAAGGAATCATAGGAGATTTAGCAATGATGTGAATCACATTAAAACCCGACACGAAGCCAGTTAAGCAGAGGCCTTACCACTTGAATCCGAAGTACAAAGAAAAGGTTCGCGTATAACTAGACAAGATGCTTGCAGCTGGAGTCATTGAGCTAGTGGAAGAATCTGATTGGGTAAGCCCTATGGTAGTGCAAGAAAAGAAGCAGAAGGGAGAGATAAGAATATGCGTGGACCTCAAAAAATTAAATGACGCATGTGTGCATGATCCATTCCTAACTCTATTCACAGATGAAGTATTAGAAAATGTCAGTGGGCAGGAAGCATATTCTTTCACTGACAAATTTTCAGGGTACCACAAGATCAAAATCACACCAGAAGATAGGAGTAAGGCAACCTTCGTGATTGAGTGGGGCTTCTTTCAATACACTATTATGTCGTTTGGATTGAAGAACACGTTGGCCATCTTTTCGCCCATAGTTGTTGCAGCATTCAAGGAATATATCCACAAGTTCTTGGAGGTTTATCTGAATGATTGGACTGTATTTGGATTGGTTAAGCACCATTTAGCAAGCTTACGCTTGATGTTGGATACCTGTTGAAGACACCAAATCACGTTGAACCTTAAGAAGTGTACGTTCCTCATTCCTTTTGGGAACCTGTTGGGACATGTGGTTTTCAAAAAGGGACTGATGGTAAACCCCATGAAAATTGTAGTGATTCCAAATTTGGAAGCACCACGAAGTGTCAAATAGTTGTGCGCTACCCTGGGACATACGGGGAACTATAGTAAGTTCATCAAAAGTTATACCCAGATCACCACGCTGATGGAGAGGCGGTTGAGAAAAGATGTCACATTCTTCTGGAACGATGACTGCAAGAAAAGCCTAGATGTACTAAAAGAAAAAATGTCCTTTGCGTTGATCCTGGTCTTCTTGAAATGGGATGAGGAGTTTCATGTCCATGTGGATGCATCATGTATAGTGCTGGGAGCAGTACTAACACAGGAGGGTGGAGAGGGCTTGGATCACCCTATCGCGTTCGTGAGTCGCAGGTTGTCTAAAGCAGAAAAGAACTATTCCACAACTAAATGCGAGGGATTGGCTATGGTGTACGCGCTCCAAAAATATCATCACTATTTGCTACGGGGACACTTCAATATGTATATAGATCATTTCACGCTCAAATACTTGGTCAACAAGCCTATGTTGGGGGGCGCATATGTAGGTGGCTTTTATTGTTCCAAGAATATGATTTTAAAGTAGTTATGAAGCCTGGACGTTTGAATGCGGGAGCGAATCACCTGTCACGCATTGAGATAGGAGTGGAACCTACTAGTCTGGAGGAAGTATTACCTTACGCACAACACTTTGTTGTGCGCATAGCAGATGGACACTTTGAAGACATAATCCACTTTCTCATGACTGGCATTGCACCGAAAGAATACTCCATCCAGCAGAAGAAGGAACTGGTGGTGCGCGCAGCAGATTTTTCTATCATCATAGGGCACCTATATAAGATGGGCAATGATGAGATACTGTGAAGGTATGTACCTAAATTTGAACAAAGTCATATCCTTGTGGACGCGCATGGGGGCACTGCACGAGGACACTATGCAGGGCGAGCAACCATGCAAAATATTCTCCACATAGGGTTGTGGTGGCCAACCCTTCATCAGGATTCAGAAGCACATTGCAAGGCCTGTGATGTATGTCAAAGAACATATAAACCATCGTGGAGGGACAAGATGCCTTTGAATCCACAAATGACGCACTTTGAAAAGTGGGCGATCGACTTCGTCAGACCGATTAAACCTCAGGGAAAGACGGGTGCGAGATATATCATCTTTGCGAAAAAGTACCTAACTCGTTGGGCAGAAGCATAGCCGGTAAAAGATTTCACGGCCGCTATGGCTGTTAAGTTTTTGTTTGAAAATCAAATTTCCTGAACGAAACAATCAGCGCACTAACAAAGGAATTTTAGGTGTATCATCAGAAAAGCACACCGTATCACCCACAAGCGAATGGGACAGTAGAAGCATTTAAAAAAATACTAGAGACTGTGCTGACCAAAGTATGCAATGCATAGCGAAGTGATTGGGACCTATGCGTACCTGCAAATATTATGGGCTTATAGGACAACTTACAAGAAAATGATGGGACAGACACCTTTCCAGTTGGTCTATGGCGTGGAAGCCGTAATTCCAATGGAGTATATTGTCCCTAGTCTATGCATAGCAGCACTCATAGGTATGACAGACCGTGAAGCCCTAGAGGAGAGGCTCACACAGTTGGAGGAACTCGAAGAGGAACGGTTTTGGCTAGATTCCATTATCACGTACAAAATCAGGGCCAAAAGGCATGGCACAATCAACATTTTAAGTTACGCACCTTCAAGGTCAATGATATGGTGTTACTAAATGACAGTAAGTTTGATAAATTCTTGGGAAATTTCAGAATGCATTGCTTGGGACCGTATGTTGTTAAGGAGATCACAAATGGAGGCACGGTGCAACTGGTAAAGTTAAATGGAGAACCTTTCCCAGGAAAAGTGAATGGCAGTCGATTGAAGCCATACATGGGTGGCCCGTCTATCTGACTAGCCAATAGAAGCACAGTTTTCGCGCTCCAAGACACTGAAAGAAGGCGCGCGACTATAAGCAGATGTAGGGGTCGCAGGAATAGATGCAGGGGAGCAGTGCTGGCATCGTGGTCTCGAACCAACACGTACAAGAGATGCAGCAGGAAGTTGTTCAATGTGTTGTCGACCATGTAGTAGTCTGAGAAAAGTTGGGAGGTATCCGCGTGAAGATCTCCGCACCGACAGAGTGACTTGAGGGTGAGTCACGATGTTTGTGTTGGGGGCCTATTGGGCGTGGGATCCCCCCAAGGCAAGTTTTGGGGCTTAAAGCCCAAGTTTTGACTAATTCCATTGTAAAGACTCTATGATTTGTGGGCGCAGAGTGGGAAGTGGTAATAGAGTCATAGGGTTGTCCGCCCTTACTTTTGTAAATGTAGTGTCGGTTTTAAGAGATCTACCCATGGTCCTTGGACCATGGGATTGTATAAATAGAGTGAGGCTCTAAGTGTAAAGAGACATCATCATCAGAGAAGTCAAGAAAGCATTAAGTCGAAGTGTAGAGTTGTATCTTTGGGTCGTAGGGTAGGAGAAAGCTCTACAGCTGAGTGAGCAGAGGCCTAGTAGTCTGCAGCTGAGTGCGCAGATCAGGTTGAGTCTGTAACCATTGGAAGAATTAATAAATAAAATTTTTAGCATAGTTCTATGTGTCATTTTCCTATTTTATGCATTGAAGTATATTGGGTATGAATTGCAAGTTTATTGTTTATTTACTACGTGAACTTATATGAATGTGACGAATAAGTAAATCTAATAGAAGGTATCTGTGTATGTGAATATAACTAATTTTTATAGAAAGATAAGTAAGATCCACAGTGTGACTTGAGGAAATAGCATAGTTCGTTGGTGAAAGCCCCATAGCTCCTGGTTAGGGTTGCGCGAAGGCGAATATAACAGGGCACGAAGGCCCCATAAGTCAGGGAAGTGCGTGAAGTAACCTGCACGAAGGTATTCCCAGTTGGACTAAATCAACCCCTCAGACATCTCAAGGGTGTGGAAACCTGGTTCTAGCATCCCCCCATACTACTTCGGGTGAGACCTCAGTCCGCGCTCTGTAGACTATTGTTGAAAGGGCTAGTAGTATAGGGATTTGTTTAGCTAATTAACTTCGAACCTAGGTCAGGCCCCAAAAAGCCAACAGGCTTGAAGGCTTATTTATTATTGATAAACAATGGAAAACCCCAAACATCCAAAAACCTACCCCTATGCGATGAAACACCAAACTATGGGCCCCGTTGGGGTAAATTGGTACATCAACTTCTCGGGGTCATAACTTTGGCATACTATCTCCATTTGATGCACATGGTACCTTTTTAGAAAGATCTATATGAGGAATACAACTATTGATAGGGAATACTAACTTTAAAACACATTTTTTCCACTGGTGATTTTACAAAAAAACTTCGTTTAGGGCCTCAAAATGGCTCTGGAATTTCAGGACCCAAAAAACTGCCAAAATTGTAAATTGTGCTACAATTAAGGAAAACGAAAAACTAAAAGAAAAAATAGTGGGGGTCCAAGTGGAATATGTGGGTGGACAACAATATCCACCTTGATCAGAAGGATAGGATGGAGGCAGTGTTGGAAGACAACGGGCTTAAGGAATTCATAGACAAAGATATTCCTAATCTAGTTGATGCTCAAGATCTTAGAGTGGAGAAAATGTATGGAAAAGGTGAGAAGGATTATCCTAGAAGGTGTTCGAGATCATGTTTTCTCGAACCTCCATGGTAAGGAAACTCCATTTGCAATGTGGAAGGCCTTGACAGACCTATTACAAAACAATAGAGACCACAGGAAGTTGGTACTGAAGGACAAGCTCAAAAAGATCAAGATGGAGAAGGGCGGTAATACCGAAGTACTTGACCAAGTTCACCCAATGCCGGGATGAGCTTGGAAGTTTTCATGTTATGGTTGTTGAAGATGATATGGTGAACCTAGCACTTCTAGGCCTTCCCAAGAGCTAGCATAACTACCAGGACTCAGTTAATGGGAGGGAGAAGCGACAAGAGTGGGAGCAATTGTGGTTCGAATTGGTGTAAGAAGAGATTCGGCAGAACACTAGAGATGGATCCTCATCCAAGCATGCTGATGAGGAGAATTGTGCCTTAGCTAGAAAGGTGAAGAAAGGGAAGGGGAATTAATACCATTCCAAATTAGATTCCAATCATGGTAAAAAGAAGAAGGAGATTTCGAAGATTAAATGTTTTCATTGTCACGAGTTGGGACACTATGCCACAAATTGTCTGCACAAGAAGGCCGGTAATAAGCCCTCATGAGGAGCAGCAAGTGAAGCTCTTGCTTCACAATCCGAGTTAGATTTCATCCTCATTGCTTGCATGGTGAAATCGGTGATGGGTAGTGTGTGGTACTTGGATAGTGGAGCCTAATTCCATATGAACAACAACAAAGATTTCTTTAGTGACTTGGAGGAGAAGGACCTCCAGATGCACATCGAGATGGGAGATGATGGGAGGTATAGCGTGACCAACATTAGGATTGTTACCTTTCAGAGGGAGTTTCATTCTCCTATCACATTAAAATATGTCATGTATGTTCCGAGTCTGAAGAAGAATTTGGTTTTAGTTGCCATGTTGGAGGACCGTGGCTACAATGTGATATTTAGCAAGGGAAAGGCTTTTCTTCATCACATAGCCTCAGGACAGTTGAAGCGGATCGGGGTTTGAGTGAAGAAACTTTACAAATTGGATGTAGAATACTACGCTACTTTGAGCACAAAAGTAGAAACTGTGCAGAGTCGAGAGATCGTTGATTTGTGGCATAGAAGAGTGGGTTACTTGCACCACAGAGCTTTGAAGATCATGAAAAAAAATTCTACAGGACTTCCCAAGGGTACACTAGAGCAGAGAGACACATGCAAAGGATGTACATTGGGGAAGTACACCAAATCGTTCTTTCATGATAAAGAAAGTTGAGCGCAAGCGATCCTTGATAGATTTCACTTAGATGTGTGTGGACCGTTCTTGAAAACATCCATGACCAAGCACAGGTATTATGTAATATTTTTTGATAAATTTTCTCATAAGTGTTGGATTTTCTTCATGCAGAAGAAATATTGGACATTCACTAAATTTTGTGAATTTAAAGCACTCATTTCAAAATATACTGGCGGGAAGTTAAAGCTCTCAGAAGCAATAACGATGGAGAATACATGTCGAATATATTCAGGAACTTATGTGCATGAACAAGAATTTGATGGGAGTTAATAGCACCTCATAACCCACTGCGGAATGGGGTGGACGAAAGGAAGAACATAAGTATTGTGGGAGATGCACGGACAATGCTACATGATTATGGCCTATCGTTGCACTTTTGGGCTTAAGCATGCAACACATTTGTTTATTTGCAGAACAAAAGCCCTCATCAAATTCTTGGGATGACTATACTAGAAGAATAGTTTTTAGGTAAGAAACTAGATGTGGCAGAATATAGGATCTGTTAGCTCTGTTATGTAAAAGGATAAGAAAATGGATTCAAGCACTCTCAAAGGCTGCAAACACACCTAAGTTCATGCCAAGCGAACCATTTCTAATGTTCAAATCTCCAAATTTTGGCTAAAATCTTCCTACCGGTGGAAGAAGTTGAAAGAGGAAAGCCCTTGGAGGAGCGGAAATACACTATCGGGAGGCACAAATGCTCTAAAATCATAAAAATCTCAATCGTAGGCTTAAGGGTCCAAAATCATATCAGTCATTGAATCTGCCCGATCAACAATCCAGATTCAGTCGGCATATCGCAGTCGGAGCAGGCGGGCAGTGGCAGCGACTCAGGAGATCTCGCCGATGAGCGATCGTCGATATCGCATCGGCGGGTCGCAATGGAGGACTTACAAAAGAGGTTTGGGCCCTTATGTTTGGCAATATGCGATCGCCGACATTACATCGCCGATATTGGGTCGGCATATCGCATCGGCGCTTACAAAGGGGGCAGGGCCTTTTACATGGTTATGGGCGATGCAACAAAAAGGACCTGATAGCGCTATACATTGTTTTCGGTAAATTCTCGGGTCCACGGTGATATCGCTGTCGGCACTTTCAAAGGGGCAAAGCTTTTATACAAGGCATGTATGCGACCCGATGGGTCGGACCCGATATTATTATGAGTGATTCTTCATAAAATTTCAAGTCCGCGCTAAGGTCTTTTCAATGATTTTGGGGCGCATTTTCGTTATATAACAAAATATGAGGAAATATAAAGGAAGCCTTGGGGGGTGCCGAAAGCGATCAAGCCTGGACCCGATGGGGTCCGAGAACCAAAATATATATGTTTTTAAGTTTGCCAAAGGCAAAATTCCAGTGTTTTGCAGCATTTTTCAATGTATTTTCAAACAGAGGATTGGCCGGCTATCATGTGCGATTGCGACCCGAAAGGCGACCCGATAGAGGAGTGATGCATGCATTGACTGTTAATGTTTAAAATCTGGCGAAGCGGGCAGGATTTCTCAGTGGCACGAAGATGATGAAAGCAGGCATGCAGCAGTACAACGCAGTAGGTAGCTGCCTTCAAATGACAGTATGGCCGAGCAGGAAAGAAGACGTGCCCCAAACAGATCATCATTTATCAGTCATGATGGAGCCATTTAAATGTTCAGCGACTGTAGTTAATCAACAGTATGGCCGAGGAGGAAGTAGGACACCGCAGATCCAGTCAAAGCATTCAATGGCTATGGGCTTCACCCATATTTCATTCCACCTACCCAAAAAGGACTGCAGCGCACCAGAGAGGGACAAATCTATTCAAAACACAGTCGGACTTGTATCAGAGGGCCATTCCTAAATGTAAATTCGGTTGGTGGCCATTTATGGGCTCCTCCACGCATTGTTTAATAGAGATATTTTGTATTGTAACACTATATATACTCAGA
>APFE030233254.1:499-23454 GCA_000404065.3 Pinus taeda
AATTAAGAGCAATCCTTCTCTAAACATGCATTTACCATACAAGAAATCAAGTGTTTAGATCCTCCCTGTAGTCCAATGTTGTTGTAGTAGTCCAGCCTTGTTGATCTGGATGAGCTCCTCCTTCACTTCGAAACTTGCATTCACTAAAAATCAAACGATTAAATAGCACCTGAATATCTCATAAAATAGAACATATTTAACATACAGACCAAGGAGTATATGAAATAACTCATTAATAACAAATTGTTGAGAAGAATGGACTTATTTGTATTAATAGGAAACAAAAGAAACCATTACAACCTGAGCCTTGGTGTTGTGCAGGTCCCTCCTAGGGTCCAACAAGAGTTCTCCTTTACTTTGATAAGCTCACCCACTTCAAAATGAAACAAGAAAGGATGGGAATCTCTCCTCACAAGCTTCTACAAGGAAGTCCTAATTCCAGCAGCATCTACCCTTAGGAATACTCAGCTTTCAACCTCCCTCCTCCTAGCCCAATGCTTGTATTTATAATGTTCTAGAGGAAGTTAATCAGGTCCACCATCAATGGGATAAGCCCCTCTTTGGATGGGGTAGCTCCCCTCTTGATGGGATAAGTTCCTCTTTCATAGGGATTCATGAACCATCTACAGGCGCTCAATACACATCGAACAAGCTTCTAGAATGCTCTAGAAATGACCACAAGTAACTTTTTTAAGATGAAACTTGCGCCTTTTGACCTTTACAGGAGTACGCACCCACCCCTTTACATACAGAGCGTACAAGTACGCAGGTATTGTGAACTTGGGTTGCGTACACGCAGGTAAGGTTGAGAGAAACTGTGTACCCAGAGATAAAATAGATTTTTAAAGACTTTCTCTCTTTCTTGAAGTTTGACATGGAGAGCAGAGGTATGAGGCTTGACAAGGAGGATAGTACGACAGTTGATGGAGCCATACTAACTGCAAATAGTCATGGTGACAAATTTTAGTGTAACAGATGCCCTATGGGGTCATAATAAGGACCTTGCATGCTCGGATTCTAGACGGCATGCAAATACTGAGAATATGCCTCCCCTGCTGAAATGGCACCAAAAGAAGGTGGGGCACTAACTGCAGGATGGACAACTCTGGGCGTATGTGTCAATGGGCCATTATGTACTGAACCGTGGGATGGACCAGTAACAGTAGTTACGATCGAAGACGTCGTAACGACACTAACAACCGGAGTTGAAGATGCGACACAAACAGTCAGAATAGTCGAAACTGACATGACAACTGTATTATGAACTTGTGAAACAAAAGATCCCATAGTGGGAATGATGTTATGATCCCACATGGTACCTGAAGAGGAGTTCCTAGAGCCCATGGCATCCCTCAAAGCCCTATAGCGTAAGGGTACTGTAACACTGAGAGGGGTGACAGTGAAGGCCAGAGTTATAACCGGGGATGTGGCTGGGATAGGAGTCTCGATACTTGACAAAATAGGTGTCTTGCTTGCTACAAGAGATGTATCATCCATATCAGAGGAAGACATCGGGACCGAAACACCAGTAGGAGTAGAGGGAAAATCCTCTTCATAAGGTTCCCAAACAGGGTTCCAAAATAGATCGTGAAGATCATCTTCTAGAGCGTGAGAGTTCAACAGTTGGACACTTGGAATAACAGGAAAAGTGTCACCACAAACTGGTGTCATAGGATCAGCAAAAGAAGGAGACCCTTGGTCACTAGGGATGGGAGATAGGATCGATGGATCCGCCACGATGATTTGATTCAAAAATCCTAGACAAGCTAATGAGAAAAGACCCTACTCAAACTAACGCAAACAAGATCTAACAAGGTAAGTGTGAACGTGGCCAAATAAATTTTAAGACACAAGGACATAACTTGACCTTTTCATCTTTAAAGAGTCAAGAAAAGGACAAAAAGATGACTCTAGTCGCCTTTGAATGTTTAGTGAGCCCAAAGCGATAAATGCTCAGGTGAGCCTTTTCTTTTAGGGAGTCCGAAAAGGATCAAAAAGTGACTACTCTAGAGAAATAGGCAAAGGGTTTACCAGACAATCCATAAAACTACATATACACCTTAGCAATCATATGAAAACCAAGGACTTTCCGTACGGTAGTCAATCTTCCCGAATGTAGTGTTCGGTGCATTATGGGTCATAAGCCGACAGACACGGCTTCCTGTCGATAAAGGATGATAACCTAGTGGAGTCTCCCCATATACTCAATGGTACGTGGGAGCACAAGTCCGTACTAGACCACAATTGAGTCACAAAAAGAGGAATCACCCAACCTTGAGTGGAAACAAAAGTGACTAGGTTTAATGACGTCGGAGCACGTCTCTAGTCTAGACCTCTAGAATGCGATCATTATGTTCCAATGCGTTGTTAGATTCATTCGGTTTATTTTAAAGTTGATCTTGTGTTAGGTTTCGGTTTTCAGGTCTTACCGTATGTAATCTCTCAAAATTCCCTAAATGCAATCTATATGCCAAAACATGTCATTTCATTCGATGAATACTAATTACGAGAGAGTTCAAGAGCTTTCACGGAAACAAAATGATCAAAAATCAACAAAGAACTTCCCTAATGCAGCTAATGCAAATTAACAAACTTTTCTTTAAGATCACTAATCACTAAATGAAATGAAAAGTTCTAATTCTCATTAACTAGTTCAAAGCAAAAGAGATTTTTCTTTTTGATGATGGAAAAATGCACTAAACAACTTTGAGAAATAACAAAAAACAAATTCTATTCAATACAAGCACGTTCAGTTCCTTAAATCACAAATCAAACTTCCAAAGAACAAGAAAGATCCCAAAGACACCAATGAGCCGTGTAATCTAGGCTCAAAGTGAGACGTAGCGAAATTCAAGTGAAGACAAAGCAAGTCACCCAAATAATGCAACAAAATGATTCACAACTACCAAACAAGTGTAAGGGAGCAAATAAAGAGTTGACTAGACCACAAAAAGATCAAAACAACTGAGGATGGCTCGACACACAAAGCCACTAGATGCCCTAGGGCTAGAAATGTGAAATCGATAGAAAAAAGCAAACACCCAAAGGGTAATGATCAAAGCCAGTAAAATCACACTCCAACACACTCAAGTAGTCTGAAAAGGATACCCAGGACAAAAACCAAGCTCAGAAGGTTCACAGCCAAGCAAACTCCAAAAGTTCCCAGGCCTAACGCGACTGTCAGGCTGCAACAAGCACCTTTCAGGAATTGGCGCGGGTTGTAAATGTGTAACTTGTGCCAACTAGCGCAACTGTAATGCTATAAACCATCACCTGCCGAGTTTGCTATGGAAAAATAAAAACAAAAGAGCCAAGGCCAAATCGACAGTACCTAGGTACACCAAGAGGAAAGAAGCAACACAGGGATTCAACCCAGAAAGCTAATCAAGCAGGAGAAACCAAGAAGCAACCAAGAAACAAGGCAAGTTCCAAGCCATTCAGTTCGTAAACCAAATCAGAGATGGACTAAAGTGGCATTGATCTACTTTGCTAATGCAGAGAAATAGTGTTTCGAAGGCTATATGGCCATACTTTAGGCTCCATCTAAATTTTACAAATCAAACAACAATACAAAACAAACAACAAGGCAAAAAGCCAACTCCCCAGTGACGTCGCCAAATTATTGTGGAGGTAAATCCCCTTTGCAGATAGAGGTGATCCAACTAGCCTAAATGGGGTTTCACAACAATCAAACAACGATAACACGCAGGTTCCTAATTGCAAACTAAAGACCGATGATGAGGGCCTACCTCGAATCCAACGCTAGTATTTGTAGAAGAGTTGTCGCTCCCATTCTTTCGCTCCAGCTGGTCATAATCCCCATGATCCTCGTGAACAGACACCTACACATGCAAAGAACAACACAAATACAAGCATAAAATCCAAGAGATGCAACTATATATCAGTCAGAAAGGATATAACTCAAACATCATTATAAAGACAATAAGAGTGGAACCATAATGATAGTCATCTATTATTATTGATAAACAAAGAAGAATACAACCAAGTTATGACGTCAAGTCCTCCTTTGGCTGGGTGATCAGCAACACATGCCTTGCAAAGCTTGTTGGGAATGGGGAACAAGCCTCTCTCTCCTTGGTTACTTGGACAAGGATCTCCTCATTAAAGATTTAGCCTTATAGGGATGAAGAAGGCCTCTTGTAGCATAAGCTTAGCAATACTCAGACTTTGGGACTTAGAATTGGGCTGAAGAGTAGAATTACTAACTAGTGTCAAAGGCAAAGGACAAGCTATATAGAGAAGGAGAAGAGTTAGGATCATCCACAAGATTCTGGGATTGGCCTTATCATTAGGAAGCTTCCATGAGAGGTGGAGAACTACTTCCCTTCTATGGAGATTCGAAGCCCAACTGAACTAACTCAAGCTGGAATCAGTTCATGAATAAGTTAGGAAGAACCTTTGAAAGTTTGTTTGTTATAAACTTTACCCAACTGGGTTGGCGCGAGTGCGACTCTGAGACAGAGCACCAGCTGGCACGCCCTCTTTGGAGGATTTCCTCCATTGGCACGAGTAATACACTGTGGAACAACGCCAATGGAAAAAGGGCTACTTTTATGGGTATTTTGCAGAAGGTGTCTTTAGGGCATATGAAGTATATACTCAAGGGGATACAATGCAATTCTCACAGGTCCCGGAATAAGTCCTCCAATGTGCAGGAGAAGGGGTAACAGGGACAGTGACAAATTACTGTGTAACACATACTCAAAGAGGAACTTCACAGTAGTTGTGCTTGTGCAATCCTTCATAGGTTGTGCCTCTGCCCATCGAGTCAAATACTCTGCCACAGTGATAATGTACCATGCTCCCATATTTTTACCTTGGGGTTGAATGGGTCCCACAAAATTTCTCGCCCGTTTCTCAAATGGTTGTAATGTCATTTGTAGATTTAGAGGCAGCTCATCCTTCTATGATGGCCTGCCCATCCTTTGACATACGTCACATGCCTTACAATAAGCTTTTGAATCCTGATGGAGGGTTGGCCACCATAACCTTGTGTGTAGAATCTTCTGCGCGGTCACTCTCCCTACATAATGACCTCCCACGACACCCCCATGAGCATTTGTAAGGATACTTCTCCTTTCAAACTTTGGTACATATCATTGCAATATTTCATCAGACCCCATTTTGTACAGATTCCTGGCAATGACAGAAAAGTCTACCCTACACACCACTAACTCCTTCTGTTGGACGGTGTAACCTTCCAGGGTAGTTCCTATCGTTAGGAAATGTATGATGTCTTTAAAATGACCATCTACAACACGCACTGCAAATAGTTGTGCATCAAGCAATCCCTCCAAATTAGTGGGCTCTTCCCCTATTTCAATGCGCAACAGATGGTATGGTCCCACGTTCAGTCATCTAGGCTTCATAATAACCTCAAAATCATACTCCTGGAACAATAACAACCACCTGCAGATTTGACCCCCCAACACAGGCTTATTGACCAGGTACTTCAATTCGGAATGATCCGTATACATCTTAAAATGGCCTCCCAGCAAATAGTGTATAAACTTCTGGAGTGCATATACCATGGCTAACCCTTCACACTTGGTGGTGGAATAGTTCTTCTTGGCCTTGGATAACCTTCTTCTTGCGAATGTTATGGGATGGTCCAATTCTCCTCCACCAACCTATGTCAATACTGCTCCCAGCGCTATACATGACATCTCTACATGTACATGAAACTCCTTCTTCCAATCCGGGAAGACTAAAATCGACGCGGTGACCATCTTTTCTTTCAATACATCCAAGCTTTTCTTACAATCCTCGTTCCAACAGAACGTGACATCATTTTTCAAAAACTCTTCCATAGGCGTGGTGATCTGGGCATAACCCTTGATAAACTTCTTGTAATACCCAATATGGCCTAAGGTTACGTGTAGCTATTTCACACTCCTTGGTGCTTCCAAGTTAAATATTATCATGATATTCATAGGATCTACCATTAGTCCCTGTCTACAAACCACATGACCCAACAGAGTCCCAAAGGGAACACAAAATAGGCACTTCTTCAAATTGAGCACAATCTGGTACCTTCGACAGGTATCTAGTGTTAGGCGCAAACTTTCCATATGGCATTTCACTATCCCAAACACAGTCCATCCATCAAAGTAAACTTCCAGGAACTTATGAATAAATTCCCTGAACACAACAATGACTACGCGTGAAAAAATCGTAGGTGCATTGTTTAATCTGAAAGGCATTACAATGTACTAGAAACATCCTCGCTCAGTCACGAAGATCGTCCTACTTCTATCCTCCAATGCGATTTTGATCTGATGACCCAGAGAACCCATTAGTGAAGGAGTACACTTCCTGGCCACCTACATTATCTAATACCTCATCAATGAATGGAGTCAGGAAAGGATCATGTACTCAAGTGTCATTCAACTTCCTAAGATCTATGCATATCCTTGTTTCATCCTTCTGCTTCTTTTCCTGTACCACCATCGGGCTTACCCAATCAGATTCTTCTATTGGCTCAGTGGTGCTTGCCGCAAGCATCTTGTCTAGCTCTAAGCGAACCTTCTCCTTATACTTCGGATTGAGACAATAAGGTTTTTGCTTAACCAGCTTCACGTCGGGTTTTAATGTGATCTTCATAACACCCATGTCTCCTATTATCCCTTTTAGCTTCATAAACTTGGTAGGGAACAAATCCTAGTATTAGCGAAGCAATTCAACGATGTTATCCACCATTGCATCATCCCATTAATCTCCAATCTTCATGAATTTGGGCTCCACCTTCATACCAATATCTACCTGTTTTATTTTCAGTGGCATGGTTATATCAGGATTCTCAATCTACAGTCCCTCAACCTCTCGGTGACCCTCTATTTTACGAATTTTAATCTTTCACGTATCCTCTTCTTCTTCTTTAGCAGTCATGTTATAGCATTCCAGCATGTGGCTCAGCTAAGTCGTCCAATCGGGTTGAATTAGATCCAAAGGATCATGTGGTATCCTAAATATCATTACTTTCACTTCTTTTTGTGCTTCGTTAATACAGTCAAACCCAACTTTAACGGTAAATGTCATTATGAATCCTTCACGTAGAATATCCCATTCCCTTGTACCATGGCGGAGCTCTATTTCCAAGTACCAGTTCATCGGGATAACATCCAAGGTATGACAAAACAAGTGCACCCATTCTAGTTGGGACCTTGTTCCATAAGACTGAGTCCATTTGGCCAAGTGTGCGTGCAGATCATCCTTCCCATAACATTTTTCTGTCATTCGTACCTTCGATTTCCCAAAGAGTTTTCTCATCATCCTCCTACACTCGCACCAATCATCAAAGCTACTCTTGTGCGTACCCCACCATATTATGGACATAGCGCGCAGTTCCCAGTCCAAAGTCTGGAAGCACTACTTCTCTGGTACTTCCCTCTCAAATGCATCCAAAAATACATCTACACCATTCAGCCCATCATAAGTGGGCAAATTTCTTACGTCTAATGACACACAATGCAGCGACCGGGTCATCATGTTACCACTTAGTGTGGTTACTTCATGTAATCGATTCTACCAGCGCTCTAATTCTTCATTAGCATCCGAGGTGCCAGAACTGTCATGATCCCATGTAATTCATCCATCCACTATCAGATTCACCCAATATTGGTCTTGTGCTGTTATCTTGTATATGCAGTCCAGATCATCATTGCTCTCATAATCAAAAACTGGTTCAATATAGCACAATCCTTCAGTGGGATCTAGGGGTACTATTAGTGGAGTGATTTCTTCTCAAATATCATTTTTCACTTCTTTAGGTTGATTACCCCATTCATATCAATATCCCAATCAATGCCAAGGAGCGCAGGGTAGGGGTTGTTGTCAGCCACAATTTCTACTAGTTCAAAGTCAGCCAATGCACTCACGCCTTCAATATCTATAGTCACACATTGTAGCCACCCCATGGGGATGATCTTCTGTTGATTTTCCATCCTTAATTGAATCGGAGACCACTATAGTGTGGGTCTTCGCATCCTCCCTCAAGTCTGTTTTGGTAAGACGTTTGCATTTGACCCCAAATCCAAAATAACCTGATCCATTTCATATTCTCCTATTTGCACAATCAGTCTCATCTCTCGTCCTTTCCTTGCTTTATTCTTACCAATCTTTCATACCATGAGCGGTTCACCCAGAGTGCTTCCAACACATCTATTTATAAGCTCTTGTAATCCCTTCACAACCTTGCTATCACGCAACAACTTCATGCGGGTTTCTAGAATGGTTGTAAGCATAGAAGGTTTTATCTCCTGATCAAGCTTATCCTTGCTCCTTTAGGTAGATACCTTAGTGAAGGTCTTCTTTGCTTCCATGAACATTTCACATGTGCGCTCCAAATCAAATTCAGCCTCCTTCGTCGAAGCTTTGTGAACCCATGCATAGTCTTCGGGTTGTTTCCCCTTATCATCACCCATTGCAGTTCCACTTTGAAGCACTATATTCACATTCGAATCGTCCTCACGACTCTCAAACCTCATCATCTGCAAGTTTTGAGTTGGCCGAGGTGGTAGTGCCCCTTTGTCGCGTATCCTTACTATCAACGTAGGAAAGTCTTCTGTCTCATGATCAAACTAAGTACAATATTTTCATGACGGTTGTGTAGGGTTAGTGCATCTGGGGGACAGTGTCCTAGTCCTCCGCAGTTGTAATAGACCAGTTTCCCCTAACCTTTATTAGTTCCTCCTCTGCCTCAGCCTCGTCCATGTCCTTGAAATCCTATTCACACCATCCCTGTGCTCTGGTCAGGGGGTTGCATTTTTTTCTAAATCCTATAGGCATGTGTTTTGTCCATCATCAATTCATAACTTATGTAGTTTCACTCATCATGCCCTACCGACCTACAGAAGTTGCATAACAGTTGTAGTGGTGTTTGTACAAACTTTTGCAGCAAATGGTAGTTATTCGTCATATGTTTTCCTACTACCTGATATATAGCACACCACAACGCAAGCCCCACGCTCGGTCCTGCTTGAGCTTCCGACCTCAAAGGAATGGGTCCTCCTCCTATAATATAGTTCACAAAGACGGGGCAATGGTCTTTGTCATGCCCTTGGCCTTTACATTTCAGGCACCATACCTCTTCGTGCACCTCTGATCGAACTATTCTATCTTGCTTCAAACTTTGCATTTGAAGGAAAATATCTTGCAACTGCGCATGGATCTGTTGAACCCCATGTTACACAGTAATTTGTCACTGACCCTGCATTCCCTGATCCCAGATACTATCGGTCCATATTACTAACATTTATTCTATGTCATGTTTCCAATTATGTGTTAATACCTTCCTTGTAATCTTAGGAATCAGTTCATTATCCCTAAATCAAACCCCTTTTTACCTAAGTTTCTAGGTCGTTGTGGGTCATCAGTTGTCCCACCCGTGAAGATGGTCAAGTTTGCACTAGCCCTAGTGAAGTCATCGCTCTATCCCTATGTTTCACCCACAATGATCTACTTTTGGCAAGTCTTTTAACAACTCGTCGAAGCTTCAAGATGAAACTGCTTCATGGGCAGTCCTAGGGTTGGTTGTTGGGTCAGGTGAGCTTGCTTCTCTCCTTTGGGATAGTTGTTCCACCTTTTGTGCAACCTCCCTAAGGGATAATCTCTTCCTCCCATATCTTATGGAACCTCTCCCTCCTATAAATGTTTCCACCATGAATGAGATCAGCTAGCTTGGATGTAACTTGATGATAGCTAGATGTAATTTGGTAGCTTTAGGTTTCTAAGAGAGGAGTAGAGGTAGAGAGTGCTATTGGAGTGTGGAAGTAGCCTCACATGTATTTTGGCTTGAGAGATGTTTGAGTATATTTGGTTTGAGAACTTTCTAGCATCAACCTTTTGAACGAAAGAGAGAGTCATTTGATCCCTTGGGAGACGATTCACAATTAAATGCTTACAGAGACATGCCAACAAGACCCTTTGAGGAGACTTACGATGTCAAGGCTCAGTTGCAAGTTTTACTTTGATATATATTAATGAAAATCAATAGCTTGTTTCCTATATCGTATTTTGAATTGCATGTTGATAGCTTGAGTTTCCTTGACTCTTCATGTAGATTGTTTTGTCATTTTCTATTGCGTTTGTGGTGTTTCTCTACATGTTGTTTTCAGGTATAAGTGACTAGAATAACAAGAGCTAGAGCAGCATGACAAGGACTTCATCGAATGACAACCTCAAGGTAGACCTTCATAACACCAAATTTCTAAGGAAATTTGCTGTGGTATTGTTTTTGCGGTGACTAGACCCACTCTAGGGCTAGACGGGTTGCCTCTGTCTACAGAGGGAACTTGCTTATGTCACACCCCTAGATTCAGATCTTGCATTGGCATTTCATGTAGTCTCATTGCAATCTCCAAGGACTCCAACTAAGTTGTAATCTTCTGTTGTGATAGCGCAACGCTTAGGTGTGGCAAGAGTGAAGCCACAAACCATTCATGGTGTTGTCCATCTGTTAAGTTCATATTGGCTTCGTAGATTTTACACTTCAACCTCTGATCCAATTCCCAAGGTGTCTTGTCTAGTTTCATCGTTATTTCCTTGAACCCCACAATCAATTGTGCCTCAGATTTGGGCCGGCTGAATTCTTTATTCAGTGCAGTCTGGATGTCCACCACCCTAGCATTTGGGTTATCATTAAAGTACTTGATGTACCAGGTTAGAGCACGATCCTGCAAAGCACAAACCAATGTTTCCTTCTTCATTTGATCATTTGTAACACCCTGAGATTCCCACACAGCTTTCACAATGAACCAAAACTTGTCTAGGTCCTCATTTCCCAAGCCTTTAAACAAAGGAAACTTCACTGAATTTTCCATGCTGATCTACGGTGGAGGTGGTGGTGGTATAGGTGAAGTTGCGGGTGATGGTGGTGAGGTTAGAGGTGGTGTGGGTAGAGGTGGCAATCGCGGGAATCCTTGTCTTATCAACTAAATTGAAATTTGTGGAGAAGCTTGCGCTACTCCCTCTTTATCACCTAATGGGGGTGAAATCAGTGGGCTATACTCAGGACCCTTTCTTCCTTCGTTCCTGTAAGTCTTTCTGATTCAGGTAGTTCCAAACATCAAGGTAGCTACATAACCTGTTTTTCGCACAATAACATCATAATCCAGGTATTCAAAGACTTCAAGTACTTACCTTGCGGCCCTTTTGAAAAGCATTGCTCCACCTCACTATAACTAACTGAGGTATCAAGCATGACTTCAGTCAAAAATCCTCCTATGATGCAATCGAGCCAATGATCGACAGCATGGGCGATCTTATCCTTAGAGGCTTCCAGTCTCCATACTAACTTCGAGGTCCAGATAATAGGACCATCAAGTATCCACCATCCTTAGCTATCCTCTAGCTTCGCAATCCACTCGTATAACTCAACTGGAAAGGAACAGAAAAATATCTTGTGGATTTATGTATATAGGTACCTGTCTAGCCACTATTCCTTTATTAGTTGCAGGTTTCTGTTCTCCTACACCATGAATTTGTGGATCTTGCTGTACAACCAATATTAAACCACTTTCTTAGTTGGATTCCAATGATACGACATCACACATCTCTTATGCATATTCCTGTCTTGACAACGAAACCATTTGTTGGTTGTGTGGGGCTTGACCCAGGTTTAGCGTTAGTTATCCGAACAAATCCCTACATTACTGGCCCTTTCGGCATCAGTCCACGGAGCACGGACCGAAGTGTCACCCGAAGCAGTATGGGAGGATGCTGGAACCAAGTTTCTTGTTGATCTAAAGATGATCTGAGGTTGTCATTAATGTCAACCCAAGTAGCACCAGGAGCTACCCTGATATTGCAAGGGAAATTTGACTTGACAAATTACTCTATTTTGAGTCAAGGATCTTCTATATGGATTCTACTCATCGAGATGTTTCCGTTGATATATGGCACGCCAAGTAATTCTTCATGGTTTGAGAGATATTCATGTTTGAAGTTAGTAACCCCAATTAGTGGGCTAAAACCCTATGGGGTTGTGACATGGCACTCATAATTGGTTTTTGTCATTGAATAGCCAATAATTAATAATTTTTTAATCTCCTAAAATCCCTCCAATATTCTTTATATAAGCCCCTCTCAACTCTATAAAAAGAAATCTCAGATATCCTCAAAAAGTGTGTGATCGAGGTGTTTTTGCTAGAACTTCATTTCTGTGAAGTCTTAGATTCTGAAATGAAAACCCATTTGATTCACAATCTTGTTGAATGTCATGACCAAATTTTAGATCTTGTTTCACTATATTTTCAGAGATATGATCTGTGGAAGTTAAGGTTTTTTGCAGGTTGCTGAATTTCATCTCAAAGAAGTGACCTTGGGAAAATCATCATAACTCTCTCTCTCTCCCTGAGAAGAGGATTGGAATTCTGTAAAAGGTAGTGGATAGTGCACAAAATTTAATTTTTAGTATATCAATTTCAGAGCCAAAGGAGGAAACAATGACATGCGACACATCATACAAGTTCGCTCTACTGAACTAGTCCATAATTAGGTCATTGTGAGATATTGGCCATAATTTTGCCTTGAAGAATCTAAATCAGGTCAAACCTATGCCATTATAAAGAAGACTCAGAGGGATACTATAAAACCAAGGATCACACATTGGGGATTTTAAATCAGAGAGATACATCATATTAAATATCGTTCTCCTAGAAGGCAAGAATAAACTAGATCAAGTGTTGTCAAGGGGTACAAAGGGCCAAACATTCTAGGGTAGCAAAGAGCAAGGTGCAGAAAAATGATGCAGCAAAGATAAGATACATTTAAGTATCTTCTATATATGCATTTTCATCTCTTAATTTCATTAGGTTCATTTTATTCTAATTTGTTGTTTTTGTTTAGCACTAACATATGCTTTGCAGGATGAGGTAAGTTTTGCTATTATCATGTCATGGGTATTTCCTTGAAGAATTTTTGCAAGTATTATATATTCATCAAGACAAGACTCAATGCATAATCTAATGTTCTAAAGAGTGAGAAAGGTTAGCATGAAAAGAGTAGCAATCAAGGTTCATAACAGTAGCAAGAATTTCACTACATAAATTCTTCAAGTGGGAGGCATTGCATACAATCATTGTAAAAGTATCATTGTGTAGAGTCATTGTAAAAGCATCTTTGTAAATGTTGTACAAGTGTCTATCTACCAAGGGTTGAAGAGAAAATTTTGGGAGGTCTATGATCGTCATTAGGTGGTTTTGTCATAGTTGGGTTTATGGTCCAGTGTGTCTTCTTCTTCACATCATTCTATATCATTGTAAAGTGGACAATTTTTCCTAGTACAGGAGTACATTATTTTTTTATTCTTCTATAGGGTGGTAGGGCGGTGCTAGGCTTGTGCATGAAGTCACCAACAGGTTCAAGCCTGTGAAAACTTCAAGTTGCTAGGGTGAGTTGTAGCTCATTAGGTGTTGGGGCATCCGTTCAATTGACTATTGAAGAATCTCGGGCGTTGGAGCATCCATCCAATGGGAGCTGGTGAAGAATGCTTTTCTAGAATTCTAGGAAGTTGTTGCTTTCATTTTAGTTGGGGCTGAAGATTAAAGAATTTATTAGAAAAGCATTTGGTGGTTTTTGACATGGAGGGGGTTTTCCACCTAAAATATTTGTGCCTCCTGTGTTCTTTTATTTACTGTCATTACTACATAAACGTTAACAATAATTGAAGATTAACTAATGCTCTAAAAATATTTAAAAGTGATAATTTCTAAGGAATAGTGATTCACACCCCCCCAGTATTTTCCAACAATTGGTATCAGAGCTTGGTTCCTTCAGTAACATCTTATCTGTTGGAAGTCAATTTTCAGAGCATAGAGATGGGAAAGTCAAAGAAGTGGGTTACAAGGATTTCAAAGGAAGGTACAGGTACAACAAAATCTCAAGAAAGTGAGTATTGTGTACCAACCCTTGATTTTGATGCAGATAATTACTAGATATGGGAATCTAGGATGGAAGTATCTTTGCAGGCACATGGAGTATGGGAATCAATTGTTTCTAGAGACACATCTACTGATGGAGCTAAAAGGTACAATTTAAAGGCCATGAATGTAATTTTGAATGTTTTGCAAAAATCTGTGAAAAAAATTGGTCAATGTTCAACAGCTAAATCTCTAAGTTCGGAAAAGCTTCATAATCTCTATTCAACAAAGAAATCAGGTCAATATGTTATTGAAAATTTGGATCCTTCTAAGTATGATGAAGAAGGGTTGACCATAGGATAATTTTTGAAGGAGGCAACCAAGTTTATAAAGAGCTCAAGGCTGAGAATATTCGTTCCAATACTCTTGAAGAACAAGTTCAAGGTCTCAAATTTGAAGTTGAATAACACAAATGTATTGAAGAGTCACTTCAAAATAAGTTGGAAGAAATCAATAATACAGTGACACAAGACCTCAAGAGAGAAGTCCAACATAAGCAACAAGAACTCGACACAGCATTTGCAGAGATTAGCAGGATCACACAACAGATGCAGGAAGCAAAAATTGAAAGGAAGGAATCTGATCAAAGATACATATCCGTTGTTTATCAAAAGAAAAAGGAATTAGAAACATCTTCAATAGAAATAAGCAGGCTTAGGATTGAAAATGAGAAGTAAAAGGAATAGATATGGGTTCTCAACAGAGAAGTAAAGAAGACCACTCTTCTCAAGCTACAGGTTGAGGAGGCAGAAAAAAGAAGGAAGATCTTGAAAATATGGTTTCAAGAAGATCTTTCTCAAAGACAAGAACTTGATGCAACTCATGATGAGATCAACAAACTCAAGGGGTCGCAAAAAGAATACTTACAAGATAAGATAGATGAAGAAGCATAAATAAAGGAAATTAAAGATGGTAAAGCTCCAATTGATGAAGGTACAAGCTCCACAGCTTCGCAGGATGATTCTAAGAAGGAAGTTCGTCAAAGTGAAAAGCCAAAGAAGAATGTTGCAACTCCAAAGAACAAGACCAAAGCAATGAAGAACAAAGGACCACAAGAAACTACAACACCACCTCCAAAGAAGAATGAAAAACATTCCAGGTATGTTCATTTGTTTAATGGTTATTGCTTTTTGTGTGCTAACTATGGACATATGGCTAGGGATTGTGAAGTTTTTGACAAGCACAATCATTATCTGCAAAACCCTAGAAGCAAGTTTACAAGATCACGAGATAGGTTCCACAATGATTTTGTTAGAAGAGAATACATGCTAGATGGGCCAAATATTGAATGTTTCAAATGCCATAACCATGGCCATAGCACTTGTGGTTGCAGATATCAAATGGAATGTCCTATGGACAACATTGAATGCTTCAAGTGTCATAACTATGGGCACATAACTCAAGATTCTAGGAATAAGAAGGTCTGGAAAAGGAAACAGGTACAGGAAGACAAAATAGATAACAAGGTTTCAGCAGTTATGCTTTCTGGATTTGTAAAAGAAAAATGTGATGAGGAATTAGCAGTTGCTTTAGATAATGACTGAAGTCAAGATGGCCCGTTAGGTGACTCACTATTTTGAACAATCTGGCTTGTTGACTCCTTAATTTTTGTACAAGAGGAGTCTATGTAGTAGTATATGGCACAAGTCTACGATTGATAAGAAGGTAGTTTAAACAAGATGGTAGTTTCATTAAAGGTTCAGGAGGAGAAAAATAGTTGAAGGATTACATGTTACTAGGAACAAGACAAAATTAGTCTGCAAAGGATATGCACAAGTGGAAGGAATTGATTTTGATGAAACATTTGCACTAGCTACCAAAATGGAAGCCATCTGGATGTTTCTTGCCTATACATGTTCAATAAAAATAAAATTCTACCAAATGGATGTTAAGTCAGCATTTCTGAATGGCGAATTAGAAGAAGAAGTTTACATCGAAAAACCTAAAGTTTTTCTACTATCAGAAAAAGAAGACTATGTTTGCAGGTTAAAGAAGGCTTTCTATGGTCTGAAGTAGGCTCCCAAAGCATGGTATGCTCTTCTTGACAGATATCTATGTCAACAAGGGTTTAATAAAGGTATTGTTGATAGCAATTTTTACGTACAAATAGATAAGGATAATTTAACAATCGTTGAGGTATATGTGGATGATATAATCTTTGGTAGAAATGATGATCGACTAAGTAAGAACTTTGCTACAAATATGATAAGTGAGTTTGAGATGTATTTACTTGGTGAGTTGACATACTTCATAGGGCTTCAAATATCTCAACAAGAGAAAGGAATATTTATATGTCAAGACAAGTACATCAAGGAAATGCTCAAGAAATTCAAAATGGAAGATTGCAAACCCATCCTTACTCTGATGGTAACATGTTGCAAATTGAGCATAGATGATGCATCTAAGGATGTGGATGAGAGGTTCTACAGATATATGAATGGTAGTCTTCTATATGTAATAGCCTCCTAGCTAGATGTTATGCAAGTAGTTGGACAAGTAGCAAGATTCCAAGCAACACCAAAAGAATCACATATTATTATCGTCAAAATAATTCTTTGATATCTAAAGGGCACAACAGAATGGCTTGTGGTATCCCAAGGGAAACAATCTCATTATTCAAGCCTTTACAGATGCAGATTGGGCAGGAAGTGTTGATGATCATAAGAGTACTAGTGGAACAACATTCTATCTAGGTGGTTGTCTCGTATCATGGTTGAGAAAAAAAGAAAACCTCAATCTCGTTATCCCCATTAGAAGTAAAATATATCACAGCATAAGCTTGTTGTACTCAAGTTCTCTGGATGAAGAAAACTTTTTAATATCTTCAGGTCATGCTTGATGAGCCTATTCCCATATTTTGTGATAACACTAGCACCATCAATATCTCAAAGAATCTTATGATGCACTCCAAAATGAAGCACATTCTGATAAAATATCATTTTGTTAGAGAACAAGTCGCTGAAAATAATATAAAACTTGAATATGTTGGTACAAAAGAACAAATAGTTGATACCTTCACTAAACCTTTACCTCGTGAAGCATTTAATATCTTCGCTAGAAGCTTAGGATTCTCCCAAGTTCTCAATAGATTTTCCTTATTCAGAAAATAAAGGGGGAGTGGAAGTGTGTAAAGGTTTGCAAGATGGTTGTGTGTCAGGGGGAGTTATCCTTTTCCATTTATGTGAAAGGGGGAGAGAAGGCAATAGGAAGAGGTGCCCTGATCGCAGGGGGAGTACTTGTGTTGCCATCAATGTCAAAGGGGGAGATTGTTGATCTAAAGATGATGTGAGGTTGTTATTGATGTCAACCCAAGCAGCACCAGGGGCTACCTTGATCTTTTAAGGGAATTTTTACTTCAAAAGTTGCTTTATTTTTATTCAAGGATCTTCTATATGGATTCTACTCGTCGAGATGTTTTCTTTGATATATGGCACACCAAGTAATTCCTCACGGTTTGAGAGATATTCATGTTTGAAGTTAGTAACCCTAGTTAGTGGGCTAAAACCCTATGGGTTTGTGGCATGGCACTAATAATTGGTTTTTTTCATTGAATAGTAAATAATTAATAATTTTTTAAGCTCCTAAAATCCCTCCAACATTCTCTATAGAAGCCCCTCTCAACTCTATAAAAAGAAATATTAGATATCCTCCAAAAGTGTATGATCATGGAATTTTCACTATAACTTCATTTCTATGAAGTCTTAGATTCTAAAATGAAAACCCATTTTATTTGAAATTCTGACAAACATCGTGAATGAATTTCAGATCTTTGTTCGCTACATTTTCAGAGATATGTTCTGTGGAAGTTAGGGCTTTTGCAAGCTGTTGAATTTCATCTCAAAGAAGAAACCTTGGGAAAATCATCATAACTCTCTCTTTGAGAGGAGGATTGGAATTTTGTAAAAATTGGCGGATAGTACATGGACTATAGTCTTCTGTATATCAATTTCAGAGCCAAAGGAGAAAACAGTGACACACGACACATCATACAAGTTTGCTCTACTGAACCAGTCCATAATTAGGTCATTATGAGCTACTGGGCATAACTTTGCCTTGAAGAATCCAAATTAGGTCAGACCTATGGCATTGGAAAGAAGACTCAGAGGGCTACTACAGAACCAAATATCACATATTGGGGATTTGAAATTATAGAGATACATTAGATTAAATATTGTGCTCCTAGAAGGCAAGAAACAACTAGATCAAGTGTTGTCAAGGGGTGCAAAAGACCAGACATTCTAGGGCAGAAAAGAGCAAGGTGTGTTGTGTAGGTAAATCCCCTCTACAGACAGAGGCGATCCCACTAGCCTAAATGAGGTCTAGCAACAATCAAACAATGCTAACACGCAAGTTCCTAATTGCAAAGTAAAGACCGATGATGAGGGCCTACCTCGAATCCAACGCTAGTATTTGTATAAGAGTCGTCACTCCCGTTATTTTGCTCCAACTGGTCACAATCCCCACGATCCTCATGAATGGACACCTGCACATGCAAAGAACAACACAAATACAAGCATAAAATCCAAGAAATGCAACTATATATCAGTCAGAAAGGATATAACTCAAACATCATTATAAATACAACAAAAGTAGAACCATAATGATAGTCGTCTATTATTATTGATAACAAAGAAGAATACAACCAAGTTCTGACGTCAAATCCTCCTTTGGCTGGGTGATTAGCAACACATGCCTTGAAAAGCTTGTTGGGAATGGGGAACAAGCCTCTCTCTCCTTGGTTACTTGGACATGGATCTCTTCATTAAAGATATAGCCTTATAGGGATGAACAAGGTCTCTTGTAGCATGAGCTTAGCAATTCTCAGACTTTGGGACTTACAATTTGGAGCTTGAAGAGTAGAATTACTAACTAGCTTGTCAAAGGCAAAAGGACAAGCTTATATAGAGAGAGGAGAAAGAGATAGGATCATCCACAAGATTCGTGGGATTGTCCTTATCATTAGGAAGCTTCCATGAGAGGTGGAGAACTACTTCCCTTCTATGGAGATTCGAAGCCCAACTGAACTAACTCAAACTGGAATCAGTTCATGAATAGGTTAGGAAGAACCTTCGCAAGTTGGTTTGTTAAAAACTTTACCCAACTGGGTTGGCGCTAGTGTGACTCTGAGACAGAGCGCCAGCTGGCGCGCCCTCTTTGGAGGATTTCCCTCATTGGTGCGAGTGATACACTGAGGAACAACGCCAATGGAAAAGGGGCTATTTTTATGGGTATTTTGCAGAAGGCATCTTCAGGGCATATGAAGTACATACTCAAGGGGATACAATGCAAGTGTTTTCAGGTTATGTCACTTCTCACAGGTCCCGAAATAAGTCCTCCAATGTACGGGAGAAGGGGTAACAGGGACGGTGACAAAATACTATGTAACAAGGTGTAGCAAAATGATGCAACAGAGATAAGCTATAGGTAAGTGTCTTCTGTATATGCATGTTCATCTCTTAATTTCATTAGGTTCATTGTATTCTAATTTGTTGTTTTTGTTTAGCACTAACATATGCTCTGTAGGGTGAGTTAAGTTTTGCTAGTATCATGTCATGGGTATTTCCTTGAAGAATGTTTTGCAGGTATTATATATTCATCAAGACAAGACTCAATGCATAATCTAATGTTCTGAAGAGCGAGAAAGGGTAGCATGACAAGAGCAGCAATCAAAGTGCATAACAACAACAATAATTTCACTACATGAAGTCTTCAAGTGGGAAGTACTGCATACAATCATTGTAAAAGTAGCATTGTATAGAGTCATTGTAAAAGCATCTTTGTAAAAGTTTTACAAATGTCTATCTATCAAGAGTTGAAGAGTTAATTTCGAGGGGTCTAGGATCATCATTAGGTGGTTGTGTCATAGTTGGGGTTATGGTCTAGTGTGTCTTCTTCTTCTACATCATTCTATATCATTGTAAAGTGGACCATTTTCCCAGGTATGGGAGTCCATTCTTCTTTTATTTTTCTATAGGGTGGTAGGGTGGTGCTAGGATGGTGCATGAAGTCACCAACAGGTTCAAGCCTGTGAAAAATTTATGGTGGTAGAGTGGTGCTAGGGTGAGTTGTAGCTCATGGGGTGTTAGGGAATCCATTCAATTGAATACTGAAAAATATCGAGCATTGGAGCATCCATCCAATGGGAGCTGGAGAAGAATGATTTTCTAGAATTCTAGGAAGTTGTTACTTTCATTTCAGTTGGGGCTGAAGATTAAAGAATTTATTAGAAAAACGGTCGGTGGTTTTTGACTCAAAGGGGGTTTTCCACCTAAAATATTTGTGCCTCTTTTGTTCTTTTATTTACTTTTATTACTACATAAACGTTAATAATAATTGAAGATTAACTAATGCTCTAAAAATATTTAAAAGTGATAATTGCTAAGGAATATTGATTCGCCCTCCCTCTCAGTATTTTCCAACAATTGTGCCTCGGATTTGGGCTTGTTGAATTATTTATTCAGCATGGTCTGGATGTCCACCACCCCAGTGTATGGGTTATCATTAGAGTATTTGATGTACCAGGTTAGTGCGCAATCCTGCAAAGCACTAACCAATGTTTCCTTCTTCATGTGATCATCTGTAATTCCTTGAGCTTCCCGTACAGTGTTCACGACGAACTAGAACTGGTCCAAGTCCTCATTTCCCAAGCCTTTAAACAAAGGAAATTTCACTAAATTTTACATGTTGAATTTTAGATGTACCTATAATTTTAATCATTCCAATATGTTGTTCATGGTTTCCAAAGACCCATGTTACATTTTTCACTGAAGTTTAGATATCATTCAGATATCTAAACACCAAACAACAACATTGAGATTTTCTTTCAATCAACCTATAACATATTGCATCTATCTTCATCAACGCTCTTCTTCCATATGCTATCCACTTATGACATTTCTTTTGCAATGATTGGTGCATTTGCTAGTTATAGGTAATTTATAAGTTATAAATGTCTTTAGAGTTTCACTTCTAATTGAGTATTCAAATGAACCTATTAATTCTCTTATACATAACTATTTTTCCCTCCACCCACTTTTCATAACTTCCATAACCATTAGGTAGGGACCTGTAGCTTCGATGTCGCTTTGCTTGTTTAGTAAAATATCACCGAGACTTTAATTTATTGAAAGCTGTAGAATTTACAATTTATGAAGTTTCAAGGTCTATTTTTTAAAAGTGTATTTCTTTAAAGGGTGCTAGCTCAATGGAAGAGCACCTGCTTTACAAGCAGGAGGTTGGTGGTTCGATTCCATCATGCCCTTACATCCATATGAAATGGTGACAATTAATTTTTGTTGAAGGAGGCTCTTTTGACCATCACCAATGAGCTTTGGTGACATTTTTCGACCCTCACCAAAATATGAAATGGTGACGGTCAATGAACGCCACCATATATACGCATCAATAGTGATGACCCTCAAAGGTCCATAACCATAAATTGTTGTTGTTGATATGAAATGGTGATGGTAATTGTCCATCATTATAGTCATTATTCGTGACAGACCTTCAAAGTCACCACAACACCTATACTTTTGGAAATGCGGCTTTTGGTGATGGTCAACAAACGTCACCATATATATGCACCAATAGTGATGTCCATGAAAGATCCATCACAATAGATCATTGTTGTTCATATGAAATGGTGATGGTCACTATCCGTCATTATAATCAATATTCGTGACAGACCCTTAATGTCACCATAACACATATTTTTAGCGACACCACCTTTGGTGATGTTCAGTGTTTGGTGACCAAGTCTATGGTCTATCACCATTGCTCATATGAAATGGTGACGATCGCTATCCATCATTATAAATCATTATTGATGACAGACTTTGAATGCCACTACAACACCTATACTTTTGCTAACGCCACCTTTGGTGATGTTTAGATTTTTGTGATAGAGGCTATGGTCCATTACCATTGCTCATATGAAATGGTGACAGTCGCTATCCATCATTATAAATCATTATTGGTGACGGACTTTGAATGTCACCATAACACCTATACTTTTGGCAACGCCACCTTTGGTGATATTTAGTTTTTGGTCATGAAGACTCTTTTAACTATCACCAATGATCTTATGGTGACATTTTTCATCCCTCACCAATGACCTTTTTTCTTGTAGTTCAATCAAAGAAAAATGTACCTGCTTTTTCTTAATTCCTTACAACAGTTCTTTCCCACTCATCAACAATACACCTGGAAAAGCTTCATCCTTGGCTTGTTAGTCTAGAAAGGGAAACAAGGTATGTTTCTAACCATACTTATTAAGAGTATGCATTTATTATTCCATCATCGACATATTTACTATCATATTTCCATGGATTTCACAATAAAACATGGAAAAGATCCATTGGCATCATATCACATACAATCTCATTTTTGTGTCTCCCAATTTGAAATTTTACTTTGCATTGTTCATTAATTAGAACTTGATCACATTGTTGTAAGGATTAAACTGTTGTCCTTTTCAAATTTATCATCTCTACCAATTAAATGGAAACTAGATTGTTTGTGCTACTTGTCACACGGAATGAGTCGATATTGCGGACAAGATAGACCTTCCTAGAATCTAAAGAAGACCTAATGACAAGCAAACCATCCAGACACTATCTTTCTCTAAATGTGCTTTTATAAATAATGGCAAACAAGTGTGTTTAAGGCCTACCTTATGTCCAATGCAAGTTTGGGGATGCCTTCGCTTCTTTGATCCAAATGAGTTCCTTTATCACAAACCTGCAAACACAAACAAGGCAAACAATTAAATAGCACCTGAAAAACCAGTATTATAAAACATATTTAACATGAAAGTCAAGGAGTCCATGAAACAAATAACATGAGATACTTGTTGAGAAAAATGAGCCTGATTGTATTAATTCAAAAGAAGAAAAACTTTACAACCTCTGCCTTGACGCTATACAAGCTCCTCCCAGGGTCCAACAAGTAGTCTCCTCTACTTTGACAAGCTTCACTCACTCCCCACTGAAGCCAAAAAGGTATGTGATCTCTCCT
>APFE030233260.1:3841-59246 GCA_000404065.3 Pinus taeda
GGCTTTATATTATTATTGTTAGGTCGGCTGGATTATATTGTGACTCCTTAGACTCCTATATATAGAAAGGAGGTTTTTCCATTTGAATCATCCAAGAATTGTTCATTTATGTAATGTAAAGGAGGTTGCCCCCTCGAAGAGGCTGAATCTAAGGCGTTGATCTATCTTTTCTATATTTTCTTGAGTTGGTTTCATAACACCTTCTCATCAAACAACTATGGCTCCACAAGACGAGGTGAGGGAAGCTGAGAATCCACCTGTTGATCTATGACCATCTCCTCCTACACCACATGCTCAGGATTTCTGTGCAAATTTGGACTGTAACTCTGATGGTTGTCATGTGGTCCTATCTCCTCATCCTCCATCCTTTGTACATTTAATCCTATGTATTTTGGTTTGGTGTGTTCATATGTCTCAGATCCAACATGTGATGTTCATGAGGATCAAGTTTTGGATGGAGTTGGTGTTGAACAACCAACTTGTGCTATTATTGTTTATGAGTGTGTGGTAATTTGAACAAGAATCTACGGGGAAGGATGACCTTCTTCTGTCTGCACCTTGTCTACTCTATCCTGAAATCTTCCATGATTCTGTCAACACTATTCCATCTTGTGAAAATTCATTTCCAGATGTTTCTACTTCTGATCTTTCACAGAAAATGTGGGATGCCAGTATTTCATTTGATTATGGAGAGGACAAATCTATCTTCCTTGATCCTTCCAATCTCTCATCTTACCTTTTTGGAAACAGAGGGTGAAATTTCTTTTTTTCCATCATCCCTTCTTTATGATTCGTCAGAGCATGAGGATTTTATTGTTCATCATCTTGATTATTCTTATCATGTTTGTCATGATCTTTTCATTCATTCATTCGATCATGATTATGATTTTCCTATTGTTGATCTTTCTAAGCCATCGGTCTTTGATGATCCATCTTATGATGAATTGGAAACATCTCAAATTTTCAAGGAACTACAGCCCAAGATGATGGTTATGTTAGGTTCTTGTAACCTTGATGTTAGTTCCAATTTTGATCAGAAATCTATTGAAATTTTCTAGGCTACTCATCACTTTGTTGTTTACATTGAAAATAAATCTATTTCATAGTTTTAGCATCCTCCACTAGAATTACATGATCCAATTGCTAAAGCATTGGAGGAGTCATACGTAGCAAGCAATGTTGCAAAACAAAAGTTTTCTTCTTTCTTTATGTTTTCTCATTTTTCAAGTTCGAAGGTGTGTACATGCTTGTCTTGTACTTGCAATGTGTTAGGACACCATGGTACTTTCGCAGAGTGCCTTTCATGTGCTTTCCATGTTTACTTTTCTATGGATGGATACAAGCTTCGAACATATCAGTTTGTATAGTTTAATATTTTTGTTTATTGGTTTTGTTGCATATCTTTCTTATCAATCACTCTTTCGCCTACATGGGCCAACCAATGCGTCGATGGATGCATTGGAAATATCACTCTACATGAGTTGGCCTATGCTCTGCTTAGCTTAGGAGTAGGAGTAGTGTTTTCATTTCTTGTTTGTTTCCTGATTTTCTTACTTTGTTTTTATTTTTCTTGCTTCTTTCCTTTGTTAGTTTTCTTTTGCACCTGTAGGTTAGTTTTCGCATGAATATGTGTTTTGCTTCCTTGACAATCTAGGTGAAATCCAAGAGGAACTTGTGCAATTATCAACACTTGGTTTTCTAAATATTCCCTCTCTTTATGTGAATATTTAATTTATTCTAGTCGATGATACCCTGATGGAAAATATGCTCCTTTCAAAGAGAGTCATGATGAAATCATGATGCTTGCACTCTTAACTAGTACCACATACTCTAATCGATTTTCTATTTTCAGTTAACCCTTTTCAACTCAGTCAAGTAGAGTAAGGAAGGGGCGGGGGGGGGGACTTTAATATGTATGTCAGAGGTATATATAAATATATTGTTGGCTTAGGGGGCCCTAACCCAGGTTGAGAGTTTGTTGCACCAACCAACAAATCCCTATACTACTGGCCCTTTCGGCAATAACCCATGTAGTGTAGGCTCCAATCTCACTCAAAGAAGTATGGGGGGATGCAAGAACCAAGTTTCTACATCCATATACACGATTGATGTCTTTTAACGCCTTAGATATGCCTTCACGCAAATCGATAAGCCCTTAGGGCTCGATACTACAACTCTACTAAAACAGCCTTCAAACCTCCACAAAAGTCTACGATCAGTCTTTGCGGACTCTTAATAGTTGATTTATACACTTACACGCATTAGAGAACAATCCTAAATTAGTGTTCACGTAGATCTACTTAAGTTATTTAGTAAACATAACATAATTCGTCACAGTCTTCGCGAAAGTACTTAACATGCATTGCGTACATTTACTAAGACTTATTCAGGAGAATCGTGCATCATTAGATCAATATTTTATAAACACAATATTCATCCACAACATATATTGTAAACATAATAAAATAGAGATAGACAGATATACACAACATTTCTTTAGTAACTTTCTTTATTTATCTTCAATTCAACTTTACAGACTCCAAACTACCCTGCGCACTCAGCCGCAGGGGTCTGCGCAATCAGTCGCAGACTTTACCTAGGCCTTTGCGCACTCAACTACAAATCCTTTCTTCTCCTATCTAACCCACTTCTTTGTGCTATCACTTTCCTCTTACTGACCCCTTTCATCCGATATTATGCCTTAGACTCTCTAAGACATAGCTAGTTATATCTGTTTACATACAATCCCATGGTCCATGGACCATGGGTGGGTCTCAAAACCAACTCAACTTTTAAATAATCAAGGGGCTAAAACCCCTTTGGCTCCTAATAATATACGTGCTCTGCATCCATAAATCGTAGAGACTTTGTATTACTTACAAAAAATACATCAAAATTTGGGTTATTTTAACCCCAAAATTGAATCAGGGGACCCCATCCAATAGGCCCCCAACACAAAGATCATGACTCACCCTCAAGTCACCCAGCTGACACTGTGATCTTGCTATAAGACCCCCCAACTCCACCTAAATTACTGCAACCTCATGAGTGCTCTACTTAGCTGCCTGCTTGACCTCCTCAACTAACTTCTCTATAGCTGGTCCTTCTGCGGCCAACCTCATTGTCTGCTGCATCTATTGTAAGCCTTTAAGCTTGTCTTGGATGGTGGTCATGACTTGATAAGCCTCTTCCAACCATCGCTAGAACCTACCCTTAAGAAAGGCCTCCTTCTTCTATGCTTCTTCCACTTGCACGAGGAGCTACTTGCCCTCTTGTAATTTAGCTAGGCGTTGTGCTGGTGCAATGGAGTGCATCGTTGCCCTAACTTTTTCGTACTTCTGCTTTAGCTCCCTGACCTCTGTATTAAGTGTCTACAGGTTAGGATATTCCTACAAATTTGTGACCAACTCCATAGCTTGCTCAAATAAGGTTGTTCAGTCTGCAATGGTGGAATCCAGAGTGGTCATTCCTTCCTTGATCGCAGCTCTGCGCTGCTCCGAGACCTCCGACGGAGTCGTGGGATGCAACTTTAATTACAGCTCAGTGATCTCCATGTTGACTTCAAATTGAACTTGGTTAACTTCATCTTTGGCTTCACGCACACTAGCAACTATTTTTCTAATCTTCTCTTATGGTTGTGCATCATTAGGGATATGAAGCTCAGGAATCATCCTGCATGACTCAACAACTGCTGACTCTAGTCGTGAACTATGCACCTGAAGCGTCTCCTTCTCCTACAAAACCTGCATCTTTTCAGCGAGCAATTGTTGATTATTAACTTTGATTTCACTAACAGCACTAAATGCTCTCTATTCCCTGATACGAATCTCTTCCATGAATCCCTGTAGTAATGCATGCAATGACCCCAGTGAGATCGCGGCAAGGTTCAAGCCCATATTTGGGATTTTTTCAAGGAGGGTGCATTGTTCCTTAGTATCGGTGCAAACTAAACCTACAGGCAAGGGGAAGACTCACACACCATGTGGCCACGGAACCATCTCCGCGACTATACATTTACCCTATGCCAAACAGCCTTATGCATTGCTCGCCTTTTCGACATCTTCTTGGATCTCAGTTGCTTGTTACTACAACTCTCAGTGATCCTTCTATCATCCTCCCAAATTCTGCACGTACTCTTGTTCAAACTGTTGTAGTACTTCTGTTGCAGTGTCCCTAATTTTATCACCGATCTCATCTAGATCACTTTCTGTGAGTACCATAGGATCAACCTGTGTTTTCTGATCTTTCTGCTTCTTCCTCGGTCTAGCTTGTTGCTCCAGTTCATGCCTTTTCAGAATGAAGGGAGTGCACTGCCCTTCCTTGCCTCCATTGCCTTGTCCTGTAAGCTCTTCTGTTTTTATTTATGATGAAGGTGACTTGTCACCTTTCTGATTCTTGCACTACTCCTGCTCTACCTTCTCCTTGGTAGCGTGTTCCTTCTCAACGCGAGCCTTCTCTACAACATCCTTCTTTTTCTATGCATCCAGGTTCTGTGCAACTTGCTTAGTTGCCTCCTTCCTTTTCTTCACGTCAGCACTCTTCACACTCGTGCTTGGCCCAACAGCTAGATCTGAAGGGGCAGGCCACTCTGCTGGCCATCACGTCGTTGCCTCCTACACATCGGTCTCTGTCACCAAATATGGCAAGTCATCCCACTTCTGTGTTGGATCCTTCTGTGCCTGGATATACACCCTGTGGAAGTTAGCCTTGAAGGTTGTGTAGGCTGACAACTGAGTTTACAAGGTTGGGGACAACCTTGGATGCTGGTTAATTTCCATGCTGAGACTTGATTCCATCAGGAGCCAATTTGTTTTGTTCTTTGTGATTTGTGTTGGGTCCTTTGTAGCCCATAAGGAGGCGAACTGTGCTTCCTCTGGTAATCCTTCATCTAGTGGAGGAAACTGGCTATCCTACGGCATATACCATGCAAGTAACACAATAGATAGCAGTAACCAAGCGTAATGAAATGGCCTGGTTTCATCATGGGACTCTTGGCAGTTTGCCAGGAACTCCTGACAGGGATACTTGGACCAGTTGAACTACACGCCCTTCACAAATTGTGCAACTAGGGACACTATAGGCGCCAGAACTTCATTAGCGCATCACTTCCTCATCGCCTTTCCTGCCAATATCTGTGCATCCAATTGAACTGCAGGGTTGGAGATAGATAGAATTGAGTACCTGTGTGACTTCTTTACTAGTTCGTAATCTTTCTTCATTCACTCTACAAGCTCCTTCTCTCCCATCTTTCCACTCCTTGGCTAGGTTTAGACCTTCATATGGTAGGTGTGTAATCCTATGAATGAGCATATCTATGATGGGTATGGGCCCTCCTAGCCATAGGCACCCATTGTGCACCAATGTAAGGAGTTGGAATATGCAAATTGTGTTAATGAGGGTGCGGTGGTAATGTGGCACCCATAGCAAGTTGAGAAATCCTAATTGCTTGACACCAAGCCAATTCATTAGACATTTCAACAAATACAATATGGAACAACTTAACCATCAATCTACTCAATAAGTCATCCTTGACAATAAATAACAAAACAACACTAAAAAATGCCAAAACTCTTTCTGGGACAAATCAACTCTCAAATCCACTGATCCTTTACATACCCGATACCGTAGACTTTATGAGAGTTTTGAAATCCTTACACTTAGTCATTCGAAGATCTCCCTCAAGTCTTAGGGATTCTATGTGGCATTACCACCATGTAAGGGTATGGCCCTATAATTTTAGACATGCAAATGAATTTTTATGTTCTTCTTCTATGTGTTTATCACTAAAATGAACCTCTAAATATTGTAACCAGTGATTTCACTTCAAAGCGTCAATCTCACCTTGATACAACTTGATGTTAACCTTCGATTCCATCCTGAACAAGGACTATGAATGCTTCATGACACTTGAACTAAATTTTTCCTTTTCAGGTTCTTTCTTACACTCCCTCTTTGGTTCTTCTTGATCCCTTAATCTCCCATCTAATATAACCTTTGCATTACAACCTCTATATTAGTTGAATAGCTTGAGCTTATTTGTTAGGGCCACCATGAACATGTCCAAATCAGTGTTTTTATCTGTGACTTGCGCTCCTAGCCGTGCAAACATTTCCTTTGTTAGATCTTCAAGGTTATTAATAGATTCATTAGCCATGGCTGAGGTTTTATAACTTTCACCTTAATCAAGAATAGATCTCCCTATGAATGCTCATAATATGCCCAAAGAAACCTGGTATAATACCAATATTATCCATTGTAGAACTTCCATTTAGAAATTACAAAACATTAATTTCAAGACATTACTTTGGTATTTGACAATAGTAGCTATGAATTTATATACTTTAATGCATTATCATTGTAAATTTGTATTTGAGGTTGTGATTGGGTCTCTTGATTTATTTATGAGAGTAATTTCTAATGATTTGTCTTCTAAGGACAAAAGGCTATTAATAAAGGCTCTAGATTTTTTTTGTTTTTTTAGTTATAATGAGCCAAGTGAATGTATAAAAGAAAAAATTAATGTTTTTTTTAATAAAAATTTAATTAAAGCATATTTCTAATCATTATGTCAATCTTCCCCTAGTAAAATTAACTCCTACTCACTCGAATTTTGTTAATAAACTTTTTTTTTATTGATTTTATATTTAATTCTAAATTAGTATAAAAATTGAAAAAAATTAAAAATAAAATAAATATTAATATATCTACATAAATTTATCCTGGTAAATATTAATTTTAATTCAATATTTTTTAAATTCTATAATTTTATGTTACCACTATAAATTGTCATTTTTTTGGATAGATATTATAATACTTATTGTATTGTCAATTTAAACGAGATATTATAATAAACCTTATTTTTATTGATTTTATATTCATTTTTAAATTAGTAAAAAAATTATAAAAATAGAAATAAAACAAATATTAAATATAATTATATATTTTAGTTTTTTAAATATTAATTTAATTAAATATTTTATAATTTTTATATTAACATTAAATAGGGTCTTTTTTTTATTGAGACGTATTATAATAGTTGTCATATTGTCGATTTAAACTAGATATTGATGATGATGATTAACATCCACTAAGACCATTGTGGTCTATCAGACTTCAGGAAAAGAGAGTCTAAATTTCATTCTTCAAAATCGTGTTTCTGTTATCAAAGAGCAGGGAAAGAAGCATTCCAAGATCACTATAGTTGGGTTGGATTAATAAGTCAAGAATATTAGACATGTGACTGATGATAGGAAATTGAAAACAGATGTGGGCAAGAGTCAAGCAATCTAAAAGGAAGTGTTTTTCATCTCCTTCCTTCTTAACATCACAAATATGACAAATTATATCGTCCCAGAGAATCTTGGGAGTAGACCACTCCCCGGTCTCACTTCGAAGCTCATGAGATTTATTTTTTATCCTAGTGATGTTCATTTTCTTCTTAGTGCTTCTTAGTGCTAGTCAACATAGAGAGGTAATTCTGGTTATCGAGGGTGGGGTTAATCACCTCCTTATAGTCCCTTAGCTTCCTTTTACCCTCCATCTCCATAGCATCACACATATTGTCCTTAACACTTGAGGTAATAATATCTTTAATATTTTCCTTGCTTCCCATGATGATATTGTCCTCAAGTAGATTCTCTTTAAAAGGAATATGACTTTTGCATGTAGGAAAAATGTCACTATTGTGTTGGAGTTCCTTGAAAAAAGATATGCATTTGGTTTCTTGGAAAAGAAACATGTGTGTGTGCTTATGTATGTATTTATTTTTCTATTCTTTTGAAATAATTCTTGCATGTGAATCTTTCGAGTAAAAGACATGAATACATATCATATCTTGAAAGGGAAATACGTTGAATTTGTTTTCTCTTGAAAAACATTCTTTTGCAAAAGAGCATGTATTGAATATTAAGCTTTCCCTTGGAGAAGAACATGTAGTTGTATGCTAGTGTCATAGCCATTATGTCAATTCCTTTTTGATGTATATTTTTGCATGCAAGTATAATACTTATAATGACAGTTCCCTTGGATAAGGTTATGGTTCCATGCTAAAATAATAACTATTATGGAAAATATTATGTATTCACTTAGTGTATTTCTATGCAAGAATCATAGTCGTATTGCTAATCCCTTATAAAAGGGTATATGTTTAATTTTGATAGATTCATTGGGGAAGTGATGTTTATTATGTGTATAAGGCATACTCAAATTGTGATAGGATTCCTAATGAGAAATATTTTCTTTACATGCGTGAAAATAGAGCTATTGTGTTAGATATTTTAAAGAGAAACATGGATTTGTAAAACTATTGTGTTAGATCTTTTAAACAAAAACATGGATTTGTGTGTAGAAAATAATAATTATTATGATAGATCCTGGAAAGGAAAACAAGTAATTACATGTAATAAATGCACTATATTTCATTTGTAAAATACATATATCTGCATGCAAGAAATAATGACTAATGCATTAGTCTTCTTCTAGAACAACGTATGTCTTTGTGCATACAGTAGACTTCGTAAATAGATATATCTTGGGAAATATGGTTTTCGAAAAGGGACTTGCATTTGCATACACGATAATGATGTTTATCATGTTACCTTTCCCTTAGAAGGGGGCATGTATTTTTATATATTATAATAATATATGTTGTATTGGAAAGATTACTTAGTTACATGCACAAAGAAGAAGCTAATGTACTAGCTCTCTTTGAATAAGTTTTTATCACTTTCCACGTCCCTCTCATACTCTATTTAGCATTAAAAAATATAAATTAAACAACTAAAAATAACATTGTATTTTGCACACTAAAGAAGCTTGCACGTGAAGAAATTTTATTCCTTTCAGTTCATGTTAGATCCGTATTTAATCCCTCTCAGCTCATGTTAGATCCATACTTAAGATGGATCTATGTTGGTTATATTAACATTACACATGGTCCATTTTTAAAGAAAGATATTATAATAGTTGTAATATTGTTAATTTAAATGAAATGTTATAATAGTAAGTGTAAATTGTTTTTATTTATTTATTTTTTAAATTGTGGCAAAACTTATGATAATCCAGTTGTCAAACTAGTAATGAGATAGTTATCAGTGTGATCCAAAATGGATCTAACATAGACTCTTAAGTCCAAAAATATTCCTCACAGAGGAAAATGAAAGTCAAATGATTTTCTTATAAGTAGTCTCATTACATAGATCTCTTCATGCTGAATCTAACATAATTTTAATGGGCGAAAACGAACTTCGGATGAAGAAGATATTGTAAAAATAAATTTGCCCATTGTCCTTTGAAAAGGAGGCAATTTCTTATAAAATGGACTTAAAGGCTCCTTAAGGAAATTGCATCAGAGAAGCGCCAAGTGGTGTGTTTGAACCTTGGGTCATTACGACTTGTGATTGCAATTAAAGCAATCTGCGATCGGGCAATCGACGAAGCAAAGCGCTAGACCCCTGCACCAATGCAGTTGCAATATACGATCCCTGATATCGGTGATTGGCGATCGAGATCGCGACAATACAAAGGGTCGTTTATATATGGGATTGCGACATGCAATACGCTAACAAAGTGATTTTGATATCAGCAATCGGGTAATTGGGCGATCAGAGGAGTAGAGACATAGACCCACGCCGATGCGATATGTGATGTGCGATATCAGCGATCGGAGCAGTCGGAGATCGGAGATCGAGGAATGCAAAGGACTAGGAAGCACCAGATCCATGCGACCTATGATTGCAATATGCGATCAAGGCACAGATCCGATAAGGTTATGGACACGATTTCATAATATTTGAAATATGGTCTTTGCGGATTTTCTTTGTATTTCCCTTGTATTTGGGTTTTTGGCCTATACAAAGCGATTGCGATATGCAATAATGAACCGAACCCAAAAGGGATTATAAGTGCGATTGCATATTATTTGAAGTCTGGATGAGTCATATCACTCATGTTTTCCTATGTAAATCCGAATACCTCTATGTATTGGAAATATGGTTGTTTTAGGGAATTTTCTCGAAAGAAAGGTCGCCTGTGTATTTTCTTTGTAACTGTCCCTGTTCTAAAATCATTGTGCCACACTGTAAGCAGGCATTTTATAACAAATGATGCATTTTGAAACAATGATGTGTTTGTAATAGGAATGCATTATACGCAGAGCCACGGAGCCACAGAGCTAGATGGTCAGACGCAGAGCCACAGAGCTAGAGAACTAGAGGACTAGTTGAAGAGACGGGGAGCAGAGGAGCCACAGAGCCACAAAGGAATGATTACGCAGAGAGGAACGGCGGAGGAGCCACAAATTTGAAGGATTATTCAAAGGCCAGAGAGCCAAGTGAAGAAGTTAAGCCTCCCTTCACAATTTTCCTTAAGAGAGCAAGTTTCCCTTTAGGGATCTCACAGCTGGGCAAAAAGCCACAACGCAAAGAGCACAATTGACAAGATTCTCATGGAGGCTAAGCGAAGCACTGATAACACAAAGAGCGAGATCCAAGAGCCAAAATGAGAGCCAGAGCCGAGAGCCAGAGCCGAGAGCCAGAGCCAGAGCCAGAGCCAGAGCCAGTGCCGAGAGCCAGAGCTAGAGCCAACACCAGAGCCGGGAGCCAGAGCCAAGAGCTGAGAGCCAGAGAGCCAAACAACCGAGGATAAAAATGGTTTTCTAAGTCCATTGGTATGTAGTTGTAAACCCATGGAGTTGAGCGTGGAACTTGTAAAAGAAGCATTACCATAATCCCAAAGAGTCTAATCGAGTTGATTAGAGCTCAAGGAGACGTAACCCAAGAGGTTTGGGTGAACTCCATATTATATTGCTATTATGTGTGATTGCTTATTGCTGTATTGTGTTTGTTGTTATATGTTTTATATCATTTCAAGCAAATAAAATTAAAGCACTTAACAGTTAAAGGCAAACACAAGCATACACCTATTTCAAGTACCCTTAATTCCACAAATTTATCAATCATAAGCATAGATCTTCGAAATTGTTTAAGCTTTGGAGTGGGAGAGGTTCTTGTAAGTTACAAAGAAGCCTTTAGTGCCCCATTTCAGATCAAGTGGTATTAGATCTTGGAAATATCACTACCTTAGGTCAGGTAGTTATATCAAAGCAAAGTTATTCCAGAGTAGGTTGTATCATGATGCAGGTGGTACCAGATTAGAATGCTTAATTGACAGAGCATTCTATATGCTTATTTGACTTGAAAGGTGTTTAAACAGTCAAGGATTGATTGCTTGTAAACTAATTGTTATTTCAGTTTGCAAAGGTTTAGGAAAGCTACTGATAGCTAAGTCCAGTAGAGGAAAAGAAGGAAGAAGGACTGAAGGCATTCTTCTTATCCCAAAGGATGTCAAAGCAATCCTTGAAGCACAAGAGGTTTGTTGCAAAATGTTGCTTGAATAACCTCTTTGTTAATCTTGTTTGAAGTTCTTTTAAAGACAACTTCTACAAGTGAGTCCTCAAATTCCTCCTTCATCATAAGATTTTGTGGTAAAGACATGAAGCAAGACTTGTTCACCATGATGGATATGGTGAGAGAAATGTATGAGGATGGAAGGAAGAGCATCATACTACGAGGTCAGTTGAATTCCATGAAGGAAGAGAAGCAGTTGCTTTCTAAAAAATTGCAGGAAATGGAGAGCCAACTTCATATTGCAAATATGAACCTGGAAAGGATGCATGAGTTGGAGACACAACTCCTTGTTTCCAAAGAAGCCTTAGTCAAGTATTAGCTTGAAGAAGAGGAAAAAAATTCCATTTTGTCTTCAAATTCCTCTAAGAATGTTTATGTTGTTTCATTTGAAAAACATACTAGAGGCATAGGTTCCAAGTTAATGTCCAAGATGGGCTATGAAGGAAAAGGCTTGGGCAAACATGCACAGAGTATTGTTGAGCCAATAATGGTTGAGGAAAGGCCTAAGTATTTGGGTCTTGGCTATGGACAGTCTTATGGAGAAAGTTCCAACACTGCCATGAAGATAATTGAAATAGTTCCAAGAAGAAGTTTCATTGCAGGTCTTCTACCTCAAGAGTGTAAAGATTGTATTCTTGGGGAATGCAATAGTTTGAAACATACTTTGCAGGACAAAGGTGGTCATAAGCATGCACTTGAACCAGAGAGTTTTGGAAACTCTGAAACCATTGAAGAGTTTTATGGTGTTCCAAAGGGAGCTACATCTTCATTCAATTCACCTCCTCATGAAGGTAATAAAGGTGTAAAGGAAGGGTATAAATCTAGTTCTAATCATCTTCATCTTGATTATGTAAAGCATGATAAATTTCCACATAGGTAATGGAAAAGAATTGCATGCTCCTTTTGTGGTTCGGATAACCATAGTGTTTCTAGATGTTGGAAGAGAATGGCCACATACATGTCACTTTTGAAGGAACAGAAGCAAGAAGCCAAAGGTCCACAGGACAAGGAAAATCATGCTGACAAGAAGATGCACATGTGTTGCACTTACTGCCATAAGCAAGGACACATTACTGAAAAGTGTTGGATTTTGAATCTAACAATGCTTCCACAAAACTTGAAGAAGGTGGAAAGAAAGAATGGAAGGAATGGAAAGGAAGATTCCATAAATGATGTGTTTCAGGATGATTCACATGTTGTTGTTGATGTGAAAACAAAGGAAGGACCTCTGAAATGGATTGGTAAGAAATGGTTAGATTTCTTATCTAATTAAAGTTGCATATCTTTTGATGTCAACAGAAATGTATCACATCTATTTGCATTTATCTACTAATGAAATGCAAGTTGCAGGGTTTTACCAAGAAGGTGAATGGAAAGGTTGAATAGGAGGCTCACTTTATTGCTACAACATTATATTCATTTCAGCTTCGAAAGTACAGTGTACTTAAGTGAAAGTTGGAAGGTGAAATGCATGCATAAGCATGATATGCATGAACACAGGGATGTTGATGATTTCCTTGTATTTGAACATGTATGTGTGATTAACTTGAAGGGTTCATTACTTTGTTGTAAACAAGCCTGTAATGTAATGTCAACTTGGAAAAAGTTAATTTGGTCTCCAAGATGGAGATAATGATGAAGTGTTTCAGCTTTGAAAAAGAATCCTAAAGTTCTTTTTTCTGCATGCTTGACTTGAAGGGTCAATTGTTTTAAAGGCATGTTTTGTTGGCTTGTTATCTAGTCAATCATTTGTATGCAGATGTAAAAACATGGACGTAGTTCACAAGATGTGAAATCTATTTATTTTGTTGAATTAGGAGTTTAGGCCATCCAGTTTTGTCTGTAATTCTGCTTTTTTTGACAAGATGTCAATAGAACATTTTTGAAACAGATACAAATGTAAATTTTTGTGAAGAAGATGTAACTTCACATTTTTTTGAGCCAACTTGGATCAATGATCCAAGAAGAGAGGTTCAAACTACCTTCTGTAAACCTTCTCAATAGGAGTTCTACATGAAATCAAGGAGGACAATTTTAACAGAAGGAAGAAAGTTCTTTCCAGGAGAACAAGCACATCCAAGAAGGAAGTGTTCAAAGGCTTTGGATTAGAGGCACTATGCAAGGAAAGTGTATGGAGGCTGAAATAAGAGGGTGGCATACTCTCATCTACTGTTTAGATCAGTATATCAATGTTTTGGAGTCCAAAGGTTTTTTTAGTGGGAAGGCGTGATCCAAAATGGATCTAACATAGATTCTTAAGTCTAAAAATATTCCTCACAAAGGAAAATGAAAGTAAAATTATGCTTGTGGAATTAGTTTCATTACATAGATCTCTTCATTCTGAATCTAATGCAATTTGAATGGGCAAAAACAGACTTTGGATGAAAAAGATATTGTAAAAAGAAATTTTCCCATTGTCCTTTGAAAAGGAGGTGATTTCTTATAAAAGGGACTTAAAGTATCCTTAAGAAAATCTCATCAGAGAAGAGCCAATCAGTGTGTTTGGACCTTGGGCCGTTGCGACTTGCAATTGTGATTAAAGCAATCAACGATCGGGGGATCGATGGAGTGAAGCGCCAGACCCCTGCACCAATGCAGTTGCGAAATGCGATCACTGATATCGGCGATCGGGATTGCGACAATACAAAGGGTCATTTATATATGCAATTGCGACATGCGATACGCCAACAAAATGATTATGATATCGGCGATTGGGTGATCGGAGGAGCAGAGACATATACCCACGCCAATGCAATATGCGATGTGCGATATTAGCAATTGGAGCGGTCGGAGATCGAAGATCGGGGAATGCAAAGAACTAGAAAGCACCAGATCTATACAAAGTGAGATTGCGATATGCAATCAAGACGGGGACCCGATAAGGTTATGGAAGCGATTTAATAATATTTGAAATCTGGCCTTTGAGGATTTTCTTTGTATTCCCCATGTATTTGGGTTTCTGGCCTATGCAAAGCGATTGCGATATGCGATAAGGAACCGAACCCGAAAGGGATTATAAGTGAAAATGCATATTATTTGAAGTCCAGATGAGTCGTTTTGCTCATGTTTTCCTATGTAAATCCAAATACCTCTATGTATTGGAAATATGGTCGTTTTCGAGAATTTTCCCGAAAGAAAGGCCACCTGTGTATTTTCTTTGTAACTGTCCCTATTCTAAAATCATTGTGCCACGCTGTAAGCAGGTGTTTTGTAACAAATGATGCATTTTGAAAAAATGATGTGTTTGTCACAAGAATGTGTTATACACAAAGCCACAGAGCCAGATGGCTAGACGTAGAGCCACGGAACTAGAGAGCCAGAGGGCCAATCGAAGAGACATGGAGTAGAGAAGCCACAAAGGAATGATTACATAGAGAGGAATGGTAGAGGAGCCATAGAGTCGGAGGATTCTTCAAAGGCAAGAGAGCCAAGTGAAGAAGTTAAGCCTCCCTTCAGAAGTTTCTGTGATAGAGCAAGTCTCCCTTCAAGGAGCTCACAGCTGGGCAAAGAGCCACAACGCAAAGAGCACAATTGACAAGATTCGCTTGGAGGCCGAGCAAAGCACTGATAACACAAAGAGCGAGAGCCAAGAGCCAGAGCGAGAGCCAAGTGCCAAAGCGAGAGCTAGAGCTAAGAGCCAAAGCCAGAGCTAGAGCCAGAGCTGAGAGCCAGAGCCAGAGCCATAGCCAGAGCCGAGAGTGAGAACCAAAGCCAACGCCAAAGTGAGAGCCAAGAGCTGAGATCCAAAGAGCCAAACAGTTGGGGATAAAAATGGTATTCTAAGCCCATTGGTATGCAGTTGTAAACCCATGGAGTTGAGTGTGGAACTTGTAAAAGAAGCATTACCATAATCCCAAAGAGTCTAATCGAGTTGATTAGAGCTCAAGGAGATATAACCCAAGAGGTTTTGGTGAGCTCCATATTGTATTGCTATTATGTGTGATTGCTTATTGCTGCATTGCATTTGTTGTTATAAGTTTTATATCAGTTCAAACAAATAAACTTAAAGCACTTAACAATTAAAGGCAAACACAAGCATACACCTATTTCAAGCACCCTTAATTCCACAAATTTATCAATCATAAGCATAGATCTTGGAAATTGTTTAAGCTTTGGAGTGGGAGAGGTTATTGTAAGTTACAAAGAAGCCTTTAGTGCCCCATTTCAGATCATATTGCCTATTATCTACACATGCAAGCTGGCTAGTCACCATTATTTAAGGAAAACCAAGCCACTTGGAATGACCACATGATGGTCCATAAGAGAGTAGGGTTTAAACTATTTCCTTATCTCCAAGAAAAAAACCTCTTAATCAAGCAAAAGCAATTTTAAGACATATAATTCTGTAAATGGTTAACAACCCACACTTTATTATTAGATAATCTCTTAAAAAAATATTATAAACATTTTTTAAGCCTTGATTCAAATTTGCATGATAAAAAACTAGAGTAGATCATTATCTTGCACAACTAAATATGGCTATATAAAAGAAGTAAAGACGTTAACAATTTAAGGATAATATCTAATTAGACATTTTAGGAAACAACCCGATATAATAGTGCTACCCTGCCTCTGATAATGAACAAATGTTTTCCATTGAATGAGAACAGCTAATTCTTCCGATGGGATGCCGCTGTCGAAATTCCTCCCACTTATGTGATTGGGATGAAACGGGAGAGGAAGTGATACAAAGAATGGGGAAGGCTCCGTTCCTTATACTAGGGTAAGCCTGGGATTTCTGCAATTTCAAATTCCATGGAGGTTTCGATCTCTTCGGCCACTTCCTTTTGCTTAGTTTGTTTTCTTGGCACCCAATTACCTACCTATATGCATTTAACATATAAATTCATAATCAATATATAAATTTCAAAAAGAAAGTTGCAATTTTATATCAATGTATTTTCTACCTTTCATATATTAAATAGCATTTTTCATTTTAAAAATTCACATATTAAATTAAATTGCAAATTTCGTTGGAACAAATCTTATAATCAAACATGAAAATACTGATTAAAAATGATATTCATGATATAAACAATTTGAAAATATACAAGATGATGTATATAGGTATTATAAATGGTTTTTTAATCAAATGTTCAAAAGATAATTAATTTTTATTTCATATAGTTTTTTAGTAAGTTCATCCATTTTTTTTTTACTTTTATTTAAAATTAAAATGTTTTTTTTTTAATTATAACATTAAATTTCAACATCTTAGAATAATAGTACATAAAGAATATATATTAACAAAATATTATTTAATAATTGAAAATAATGTTAATAAATTAATTGATTGGATTAAAGATTGTGGTTATAATTTTTTTTATAAAAAAACAAATCATTACTTAAAAATATAAATAGGTTGTTAATATTTCCATAATATATTTACTGTTAGAAGAATATTAGCATCATGGATATATAATATAAATCAAATTAAATGTAAAGTAGTAAATCACATAACATTGTATTACAAGAGAATATAATTTTATATTGGAAATTATCATAAATAGATATAAACATAACAAGATTTGATAAAGAAGATGATCGCAATACTAGAATCTCTAGGCATTGAAATTTTTACAAACTAAATGTAGAAGAACTTTGGGCATTTGTGCACATGCATCATTTCTTGGTACATTTATATTGCTAAGCAAATTGGACATGCTTTTTCTTAATCTCTTAGAAGCAACTGCATTTGCCCCCAAATCATCTCTAAGGTTCTTCAACACCATTACCACATCTCTCATAGTTGGTCGGTCATTAGGTGAATCACTTGAAAAAAGAAAACCAACATGTAACAAAGAAAGTAGGCATTGGTGTAGAACATTTTCTTCAAATTAATTCTCATCCACTTCACTAAAAAGATAATGGTCAATTACCTCCTTGACTTTGTTTGGAAATGCTAGCTTCACCCACTTGTGCAAGTTTAAGTCTCTAGAAAACATGTCACTAGTTGGTCGTTTTCTAGTAAGAATTTCTAATAACAAAATGCCATCGTTGTAAATATCTCCTTTGGTAGAAACTGTCTCACCCAATCCATACTCCACATTGAAGACAATCTTCATCAAATTTATTAAACCAACACATACACATATTGTTGATTATTAAAGACAAGTAAAGTTAACATTCTAAAATGTCATACCTGGAGTAATGTAGCCTATGGATCCTTTCATAAAAGGTGTTGAAGTAAGTGAATCTGTGAAATTTGCATCAATTAAGTTTGCAACACCAAAGTCTGTTACATGGCCTATTATGTCTTCATCCAAAAGTACATTGCTAGGTTTTAAATCACAATGCACTACTTGCACAAAAGAGTCATGATGAAGGTGTCCCATGGCATGGGTCACATCTATGGCAATGTCCAATCGTGTTTCCAGTCCCATTTCACATACATCTTCACCATTGTTGTCATCTCTATTATGATACAATTGCTTCTCCAAGCTTCCATTAGACATAAATTGGAGCACTAATCCTTTGAAATGAGAGTTGGAACATGAGGTGATGATTCTCACCAGACTTTGATGTCGAACCTTTTGCAATACACCACATTCTACTTTTAAACTCTTTTCAACATTGTCATCTTGCAACTGGAAGACTTTCATAGCAACAATTGTGCCATCACTCAAAATTCCTTTGTAAACTAAACCAAAATTCCCTGCTCCTAGCAAATTGGCCTCAACAAATCCATTAGTTTCTATGTGAAAATCTTGATATGAGATCCTTGGGTGCTCTAACCTTTGGATAATGGTTCAAGAGGAAACAAAGTTTTGTATACACAGATTCCCTTTCCAAAGATATCCCAAAAGTAGACAACATAATATAAAATCAATAACTCCACTCACTGGGAATACCACCCTTTTTACAAATGCAAAATGACCTCTTGGAGTTTGACATGTAGGCAATTGGAATTCTTGTGGTACACAAAGACTAGGATTTCCAATTAACGAGATGATAATTGTTTGATTTTCCAAAAAAGAGACTTTCGGTATTTCCCCTGTGAGATTGTTAAAAGACAAATTCAAATTCTGAAGCATCTTCAACTTATTGAGAGTAACTGGTATTGTCCCTGATAAGGAGTTGGAAGAGAGATCCAGCTGCATGAGACTCTGTAAATTTCCAATTGAATATGGAATAGAGCCTTGTAAGGAATTTTGAGATAAATTCAATGACTATAGTTCACTGCAGCTTCCAGGTTCAATAGGAATGACTCTTGTCAACTGATTGGCAGAAATGTCTATAGCTTGAGCCATTGCAATTTTACCAATCTCCTTGGGTAAGGAACCTTCTAGTAAATTCCAAGACAAATTCAAATAGAACTGTAAATTAGAAATTTTAGCAATTTCATGTGGTATATTTCCGATGAGTCTATTCTAAGACAAGTCCAACAATTCCAAATTTATACAATCTCCTAAGTTGGAAGGTATGCTTATGGATAACTTGTTGTGATGAAGATGGAGTATTCTTAGTTGTTTAAGGAATGAAAGGGAATTGGGAATCTTTCCAGAGAGTATGTTATTGCTAATGTCTAAGAGATCAAGGTGTTGTAATTGTTCAAAGCCATCAAGAATGTTTCCTTCTAATATATTGTTGCTCAATTGCAATCTTTCTAATTTTTCAAGGTTTCCTAAATGTGGAATGGTACCATTTAAAATATTTGTAGCTAAATTTAGAAAGGATATGCTACTAAGATCGGTAATGTGTGGAGGGATGTTTCCTTTTATTTTATTTTTTGATAATGCCAATAGAGACAAATTGGTAGAAAGTTTTCCTATGGCAAGGGGCAAGACACCACTTAGTTTATTGTTGTAGAGAAGTACTTTTTCCAAGTGAGAACAATTGGTAAGAGCTACAAGAAAAGGCATGTTTGAAGTGTTGTCACTATCAAGCTCATTGGATTGTAAGGCTAGTAGTTTAAGAACTGATAATATACCCAAATCTATTGGCACTGTCCCACTCAACTTGTTAAAGCTTAGATCTAATTTGGCAAGTTTTGAACAATTTCTGATGGAATTTGGTATGTTTCCACTTAGTTGATTTCCCCATAAATCAAGTTTACTCAAATTGAACATATTTAAAAATGAATCATGAATGATGCCCGAAAATTGATTCTCATACATGGAAAGGATTTGTAAATTGGAGAGCAAGCCCAATTCTTGAGGAATGTTGCCTTTGAGTTTGTTTGTGCAGAACTACAAATCTACCATAGAGGAGATTTTTGACAAAGAATTGGGAATCATCCGTAACAGGTCATTTTCATACAGGTAAAGTTTTCGGAGATTGGCGAGAAGGCCCAACTCTTTTGGAATGCAGCCAGTGAGTTTGTTTGTAGCTATTTGTAAATCAACCAAAGAGAAAAGATTTGACAATGTAGTGGGTAGGTTGGATGACAATTTATTTTCAAATAAATAAAGTATTTGCAAATTGGTCAACAAGACTAATTCTTTTGGAATGCTACCAATCAATTTATTTGTGCAAATGAATAGACCAATCAAAGTAGATATATTTGAGAGAGAAGAGGGAATGTTTCCTGAAAATTCATTGGTATGAAGTAAAAATCCTTTCAATCTAGTGAGAAGACCTAATTGGGGTGGAATAGCACCTGTGAGATTGTTCACTGACAGGTCCAACATAATCAATGCTGAAAGATTTCCTAAGGAAGAGGGAACGGTACCCGTGAGACTGTTTCCTCCCAAGTAAAGATCTTTCGAATGTGGGAGAAAACCCAACTCTCGAGGGATATTGTCATTCAAATTGTTGAACAAAAACGCCAGGGAAACCAAATTTCCGCAGGAGTTGAGTTGACTTGGGATATTTCCTTCCAAGTCATTGTAGTCTAGCTAGAGCTTCCTCAAATGAAAGAGGTGTCCCAATTTAGGTGGAATATGACCGTGGAGCACATTCCCTGAGAGATCGAGTGATCGGAGAAAGGACAAATTGCCAAGTCAAGGGGAGATGGAGCCAGCCAGATCCATGGAGCTAAGGTTGAGGGCCACCAATCTGTGTGGATGACGGCAGCTGCAGGGTAACCGTAGTCCAATTGCACAATGGGTTGGCATGACTCCAATCGGCAATGCAGCAATGGGGATCGCTTGCGATCAGCTTCTTAAATGCTAATAGTGGTACCCGATCATCATGAAATGAGTGAGGAGATGAGGAGGAAGAAAAAGTGATGGGCATAAACAGAATAGCAAAAATAAAAATGAGAGATGACATGGTGATTGAAATAGAAAAAACGAAGATGTAATAGCAGGGAGGGAGAGGGGAAATGTGGCAACGGAGAGAGAGGGGGTGGGATTTGTTTTTCACAGAAACAGACAGTTTCCCTATAGGGAGTCGAGAAAATCAACAATGGGAAGCCAAGATGCAGGGGAGATTTGTGGTTTTAGGCAGGGCTTGACAAAGGTATTTATACAGCAAAAAAGTAAGGTGAGAGGGCTGAATTGTCGCGTCACCGTAGGGAGCAGTGTTCAAAATTGAACCCTTCCTAGCCCTTCTTTGGGATCCTATCCCTTCCTAGAAGGGCTAAAAAAAACTTACACTTCCAAAAAAAATTCAATTTCAAAGGTTATATTAAATTTTTAGATTTCAAAAGAAGGGAAATATTTTTAATAACCTGTTAATACTTTTTTAAGTTTACGATAATTTCAAGTTTGTACTAGCACATAAATCAATCCGACTAGTGATAGTTTCGTAGAAGAGACCAGTCAAAGTCCAAATGACCTCATACAATTTAATAGTTATGTCATGATTTGGGGATGTTTCCCTGAGGCCCCCAACTTACGCCAACATGATGCAACTTGCCACAATAATACATGCAACAGTCATGGTAATATTACACCTAGCACAAGGCGGCAGAGTACATTGAATAACCATTCAACAACTATGCACGTGCTCTCGCTCCTCCATGATTATCCTTGAGTGCTCTTTCCCTGAATCCATTTTTTCCATTTTCATTTGAATTGCAACCCATCATCCATAGAAGGAAAGTTATCGTTCGACGCTAGACTATAAGGTATTTTTCATTATCCTCCTCATATATTCATTAACATTTGGTTTTTCATTCTATGGATTCTTTAATGCAACACTCCTTGAAGTAATGGCAGCCTTCATGGTCACACAATGTATCCTGGGCACCATAGAATCCACACCCCAGGAAATCAACATTGTGGCTAGATGCCCTGAATGCAACTTCTTGTCATCCTTCCATTCTAAGAATGGGTGGTGGAATTGTTTTCTACATTGTTAATGGTGCAAATTTTTATTGTCATAGTTATATGAATCTACCAACTATGAAAAGAATATCTATATTATATCGAGGGTATTGGACTCCACAACTATAATGCTCTCATTCAAATTCTTGCTTATTTTTCTTCGTTGCTTAAATCCATACAAATTTCTTGCCAAAGTAAAATTTTTCATGAAGTGTTTGTTCTCTATCATAAAGCTATAGGTTTCCTTGAATGTTACAAAACATAATTCAACAAATCAATGAATAATCTATCAAGAAATCTATAGACAAATCCTATGGAATCTTGCTAAGGTTGAATTTTTTCTATATCAATCTTGCTAAGGGATTTTTAATTTATTTATTTACTTATTCTATTGTTTTTATTTATTTAGTAGGCGTAAATCTTGAAAAAATTCTCCTATTGGTCGTCCTAAGAAGGATAAAATGCAATTGTCAATTGTTGAGTCATTTGGCCTTACACAACATTCTAATCAACCATGTAATATTCAAAATGAAGCTGATGCTTATCTACATGAATATGATGAATCAAATAGTGTAGATCTTGTTGAAATAGAAAATCCATCAAAGAAACACAAAATAATATTCAAATCCAAATGGAATACAAGGTTTCCATGGGCTTATGTTTTAAAACATTTAATGGTAATGAAAGGATAAACTGTTCTTGATGTATTAAATTTAAATGTGAGACTCCATTTTCAAAAGAGGGAACTACCACTCTTCAAGTTAGTGGTATAAGTGGCCATGCAAAATCAAAAGCTTAATTTTATTTTTTATTTTTCAACTTTTAGAGGGAAAAAGCGATTGAAGCAATATTCCAATCACTAAACATGTAGAACTAATGGTAAATGTTGGGAAGAAGAAAATTATATCAATGATTGAAAACATGTATTTTGTTGCTATACATGATTTATATTTAGAAATGTATAATTCAATATGTGACTTGAATAGGCATAAATGCACTCCACGCGTGCTTCTAACAGATGAATATTCTACGTACACAAATACCACACCAAGAAAAGATTTTCTTCAAGTTGCTAAAGAGGTGTATTGGAACAAACTAAAAGAGAAGATTTTACATAGGTCATTTTACTCAATTTTAGTTGATGAAAGCATTGATCGAATTATGGAACACCAATTGATTGCTTATATTACATATTTGATGAATGGAGGAAGAGGTCAATGTTTAGCAAAGTTTATATGTTTAATTCAAATAAACGATGGAATAGCTCAATGTATGTATGATCTAGTGAGAACTCTTTTAGCATAAATGGATTTATATTTGATGAAGTTTGTTGGTTTTAGTTCAGATGGTGCATCTTCCATGAGGGGTATTCATGAGGGTTTATCTCCTAAGCTTCGTATGCTCCTCATTTATTAGTTATCCATTGCATAGCTCACGAGGAAGCATTAACAATCAATGAGGCTTCATCTCATTTTCCAGAGTTGTAATATATTAACAAATTTGAAAGAAAGTTTATTCATGGCTTGGAACATCAACTAAAGGACATGGAAAATTGAGAGAGCTAATGTATACATTTCAAATCGGTAAGTTAGTGGTCTTACAAATTCATCAAATTAGGTGGCTCTCTAGAGGAAAGCTAATGGAAAGACTTGTTAAACTCATGCATTATTTATTAGGATTGGGAGTGGGGGGAGAAAAAAATGTATGAGTTGGCAACAATATTTCAAGTGCATACTTGCGTCCATATACTTGCAGACATGCTCGTTGAATTAAATAAGTTGAATCAAAAGTTCGAAGAGGATCATGTTGATATTACATATATTGACACTACTTTACATGTTTCTCTTAGCATTCTTCGTAAATGATTTTTGGAAAGCATTTTTGGTGTAGATGCAATGCATATGTCTTGCTTTTTAGTTAAAACATAAAGAGGAACCCTTGAATTGCAGATAGCACAAGTATGGTACATTTACATCCATTGAGGTTCGAAAGTTTTCCAAAGATGAAAATATCAGGGCTACTATATGATTGTATTATTTTGGGAAAATATTTTATTATAATTGTGATTAAATCTTTACATAGGAGATTCATAGATTTACATGTATTTAATGTGGCTAAGTTTTTCACTTCTCAAAAGAAGTGAATGATATCGACTGTCCAACAAAAAGATAGTTGAAATGTTTATGTGAAAAATCTATTGTGGATACTACTAGATGTTTGGGTGAAATGAATGAATTCATTTGTGCTATTTGTAAATCATATCCTAAAAAGCATATGTATGGCATGAGATCTATGTGGAGATGAACATGAATGATTTGAAGACCGACCATATTTGATGCAATTATGGAAAGCTATTCTTGTTATCCCAACAACCACATCAGTGTGTGAAAGAGGCTTCTGAAAATTAAATGGGATAAAAAATGATGGTAGATAAAGACTTGCATTGTAGACACTAGATATGTTAATGTTTCTATCTCTAAGTGCACATCATGCTCTAAATGAGGTAGATTGGAATCCTACTTATGATGTAAGGAAATAAATGAAAACTAGAAATCCATTTCCATTGGGAAAATATATATTTTCAATTATGTAAGTCCAAATACTTTTGGAAATCATCTAATGAAACATATGTTTACCCTTTTTTTAATGGAATTTGAGATTTTCTTTTTGTTTATTTACTAGTTATATTGAGATTTTATAGTGTTTTTATTGAAGCTACTCTTTAAATTTATAAGATTTTAAAGATTAAGAATGACACTATTTTATTATGGAATTTTTTTGAAAGATTTATTTAATATATACTTTTCAGTAAAAGTGATTTAATTTTATAACCTTTCATCCTTGAAAAATTAGATAAATATATGCCCTTCCAAATAAAATAAAATTAAAAAAAACCTTCAAATTTCATCACTAATGAGGAGGACGGAAGTGATGTATTCATTTCAATCGCATACACACCAATCGCGAGAAAACCGCAACGAAACTCATTGTTCAACGTCTTCCTTTGAAACCCTAATAAATTATTCAACACATCATTCTTTCCTATACCACATTACGCTTTTAAATAATTACTTCCGACAATTTAGTTGTCCACATGCATTTCTATTTAAAGTGAGGCATAAAGTAAGCATCCCGAAAATTTCTAAATAGATACTCTATTTTAATTTGACATTTGGATGGATGTTTTGAAATCATCTTCATCCACATACTAATAACCATAACGATTTCGTGTGTAATTTTCATAGGAATAAAGCAAGATATTACTATAAACTAAAATTAGTGGTGTTATTGTAAGGTCTATATATTATAGACTAGGTTTATATAATTGAGCTGAAGCCCGTTTTACTGGGTATCAAGGGTTAGATAGGTTTTGACTTTGTTATTAACCATTTGTGTATTCCTCATATCATTTTGTCAATTGAATTTGATATATTTTTTATTATTATTATTTTTTTAATATTATTTTTTTAACATGTATATTTGATCTTTTCTTATGTATGAGTATATTGTTTAATGTAGGAAAAAATGTTTTTCAATTCTTACTTCTCCACCATTGCATACCTGACAAAAACCATTCTAGAGATTTTATATTATTATTAACTAATAAACTAGATACAAACTAACTTAATTTTTAAAAACAGCTTTCATGATTATTAACTTATATATATATTTAATAAATAAATTAACAAATGGTAACTTAAGGCTTGAATCTTCCCATTAAAATAATATAATCTTAATAATATTAGTACTCATTTACTTCTATCCTAACAACCAATTACCTTTATTAATTTGACTAAGAATGGATATTAGTAAATAAAGCATTTGTATTTTATTTAGATAATTTGAATAACATTTAAAAAAAAAAAAAGTTATTCTCTCATGTACCAATTGTACCTAATTTTACTTATTTATAGATTTAGAGTAATATTATCATATTAAATTTATTAATATAATTTAAACCTGATCTTAGAGTCCAAATTAGCCGTTAATTAGCCGTTATGTAGCCGTTGGAGTCTCTGCACAGTCTATTTAACATGCTAGGCCAGATATGATTCTTCAACTTGTCCTGACGATGAACCACACTAGTTGGTTCGAAACGCGTCGACAGAGGTCTTTTTCATGTGATTTACGCCGAAGCTCTTCTTATAAAAAAACCATCCTTTCACAATGTCTTTCAATCATTCCTATCTCTAAGTTTCACATCTCAAATCGTTCGAGTTAGTTCTTAATTGTGTTATTCCATTTTTTCATGACATGGGATGTTCATATTCTATTACACTATGATCTCCTCATAGATATTTTATAACTGTCTATGAAATAATATTGTTTTTCTCTTATAATATGATTTCTCAATTTTCCCTTCCTATAGCATTCTTGTACTTGACTTTCCAACCCCCTTTTATATGATACACACCTCTTCATTACACACTTCAAGCCATGTTTTCTTCCTCACTTTTAGCTTATCTTGGATGATTTTAAGTGGAACCATGTTGTTGTCCATAGTTAACATTTTAATCTATAAAAAATCAATTTTCTTAGTGCTTCGAATTTTACAGATATAGTTTTGTTTTGACTAGGAGTATCACATAAGGGGTGGTGTCTATTACTCTATACAACTTGTTATCAAGTGTCTTTGTATTCACTCAATTTGGTTCCATCTAATTTTAGATACAATTATTAGACAAATCACAATATCAATATTAAAGCTCTTTGAAAGGACCTCTACAAGTTTTATTTTATCCTTTACCTATACATATGGCTTCTCTTTTAGCACCCTCCAACCAATGAGGACAACCATTTCAATGAACCTATCCCATAGTTTGTCCCTTAGGATAACATCAAATACTCTTTTGAAATTTGCAAGACACCACCATAGTTATTTTCCTTGTTGTCCCAATTATTTTATATAATGTGCTTAAGTGTGAGGGGGTCATCAATGGTGGAGTTCTTTGGTAAGAAGCCAATGTGCCATTTTCCTTTTTCTTCTTTTTTTCACTATTTATTCCCTCATTTTTTTCATAATCCCTCCTATGAGAATATTGTGGGGATCAGGGGGATGTCATGTATTTGGGTATTTAAAGTCATTGGGGGATATACAAATGGGAATTAGGTAAAAATAAGGGTTTTTTCATTGGAAAGATGTATTAAGAAGGGGTAACCAAAAGGATTTTGGGTGGTAGTTATTCATACCTAATGAAATTAAAGGTATTCTTTAATATCTATCTCATCACAAGATCATTATGTGGAGACTCCATGCCCCTCCTATAATCATAACCCCTTCAATTCCATATCATTAATTCTAGTTTCCCTTGGGTCACATGGGCCACATCTCCTAATTTTTGAATTGTACCTATAACTTCTTCAATCTTGGACTTGTCATTAAAAGGTTTGATCCATTTTCCATGGTTTATTGATCGGTTCACTAAGACTTACTCTTTCCTTCTTTCCTCTTGTTGGACAAGTGTGAAGTCCTCATCAATGAACCATGTATACCCCTTAACTTCCTTATTTCTCTCAAAATTTGAGCTTTGTCCCATTCGTATTAGAGTGTGGTGTCCAATACTCTTTCTCTACCTTCTTGACTCTCTCATTTTCCACCCTTTCTATTTTTTGTATTGGCCTCACCCCATGTGATCTCTTAAGAGCCTTTCGTTGTCGATTTTTCATCTTCATCCTTAATTTTTTCATTTACTCATTTGATTATAATGTTCATGACCTTGATTTTTCAATCATGTTATTATAGGAAAAGACTACTCGCCTCCCTAGGTGTAACGATATTGCATTGCTTTGACTTCTTATTGATGCCTACTATCTTTACCCAAGTTTTGGTTTGTTGAGTTGTTCATTGAGTTGAGCTTTCACTTCTTTGGCCCTACCTAGAAATGTTATCATTTCCTCAATCACTTCATTTTCTCAATGCTAACATTTCCTCAAGCATTACATTTTCTCAATGTTATCATTTCCTCAATCATTACATTTTCTCAATGTTATCATTTCCTCAATCACTAATCACTGCATTGTCTCATTTGATCTCTCCTTCCATCGAAGATGACCCCCTTTCTTCTCAAGAGTGAACTTATTCCAAAGATTTTATACATTCTATAAGGCATTGATATCTAGCTTAGTTCTTTTGATGGGTATTTCTAAAGTTTGGATGAGCTTTTGTTTTAGTGACAATGATGTGCAATATATTGTCTAACATTACTCAATCTTTATTATAATAGAAAGCCACTAAAATAACTATAATATTGAAAATTATATTTTTCCCTTATTACATTAAAGAAGTTTACCACTTTTATAGGTGTTTAAACATTCTTTTCTCTATCTTATATTTTCATTTTAAATAAAAATAAAAATTAACATTTAAATATTTATAAAATTAAATCTCTTTTAACATAAACTTACACTACAATTTTTTTAAATCAACCTTTTGTAACCTTAATTATCTATAATTTAATTTTATTTAAATTAATAATTTATTTAAAATATCACAAATCTTTTTAAGAATAACAACATAAACCTAAAAGCCATTAATCTCCCCTTCTCATTATTTATTAATTTTTATTTGTATAAAAATCCAAAAGAAATTAATTTACACGAGAATTGTTTTTCAAAAAGTAATTGAATTTTTCTCTTATATTTATCAACTCACTTGTAACTTAATTGAATAAATGAGGTTTCGAAGTAACTTCAAATCTTGCGAGAGTTAATCGCCTCAAATGCCGCGCAGAATTAATGAATGGCGAATGTTTTGGAGAATTAATCGGCCGCAAATAAATTAAATGTTTGGCGTGCAAATAACGTCAGGGTAGCTCGCTTCCTCTAATAACTTTAGAGTTTGTCAAAAGTAAACATGGCATTGGAAAATTGAAATTCTGAAAAATAAAGTGCTTATCATGCCACTGAAGGTTTATAGTATCTTAACGTTTTCTTATGCCAGAAGGTTTATAGTATTTTGATGTTTTCTAATGATGAGATATTTGTTCAGAGGGGTGGGATTGTTTTTGGAAGAAGTTTATATACATTAATATTTAGGATTTTAGATATCTGTGGTTTATATTTTCTGAGTTAGTTATTAGAGAACTCACAGTAATAACTATATTTCGTCAATGTTTCAAATCCCAACAATGATTCATTATTTAGATTATTTGTGAATTTGATGTTGACTGAATATCTTTATTGGAATTTGAAATATTGCCGGAATATGATTATTACTGTGAATTCTCCAATAACTAACTCAAAAATATATCAATATTAATTACAACATATTACATCATAATTATATTATTATACATAATTATATTATTACACAGTAATTTTCCCCGTGTATCAACTGCGATTCGAACCCGAATAAAAATAATGAACATTACTAACCACCCGGATAACGTCCGTCCAATATTATTTTTTCTGTCACATCTATCATCTCTCTCCTAACTTGTCTAAATGACGTTTCCATGTAACTTCAAATGTTGGTAGACTAGTTCATCGCCTCAAATCTCGCGAAAATTAATGAACAGAAAATCTTTTGGAGAATTAATCGGCGGAAAATGTTTGTCAGCATTAAGAACAAGTCTTCGGACACTACCCCTCTACCTAGAATTTTCGAATATTAAGTTCCAAAGTGTCTTAATTTTAATTTTTAATATTAAATTTCTAAGTTTATTTTTAACAAGCCAACTTTCTTAATTTTCGGATATTATATTTCAAAGTTAAATTCAAAATTTAAAAGTTGTTGAATTTTGTAATGTTAAATGTCAATTTTAGAGTATTAGGAGTTTTTATTTTTTTAACATTTTGATTATATGTATAAATATTAGCATAATTATGCAACCAAAAACCTAATGGCGGCCATGTGGTAAAATCGATGGGGAGGAACAAAGAAATGGCCAAGGTGCAGACAACAGAGAGCTACAGTAGTAGGCAAGGCAAACATCTGAGAGACAAAGTCATGACAGAAGAAGTCAGGAGCGTAGAGATCCCCTCCTATCGGGATACAGTGACAGGGGATGGTCAGAGAGTCAGTCGGCAAAGGAGAAACAGAACGCTGGTCTGGTTCTGGGAGCGACTTGGCAGGCGGGCAGAAGGGGAAGATGCCTGCCATGTGTAGAGGAGAAACCCAGGTTTGTGATTCCATCAAATAAACTGGAAAGGTACAGAAGTTACATGAAAGATCATGCCCTTAGCTGCAAGTTTGTCGGTGTATGGCCGTCTGAACGAGATCTTACCAAGTGGATTCAACAAAAATGGTAGCACCAAGGACACATTGAGCTCAAGTTGGGAGCGAAGGGCTTCTTTACGGTAATCTTCTGAAACCTACAAGATAAGGAAAAAGTGTTTGAAAATGGCCCTTATTTTTATTAAATGCTGGTCTTTTTATGAGATATTGGGAGGAATGTTATAACCCCGATAAAGAAAAATTTCTAGCAGCGCCAGTCTGGGTTCGATTATTTGGGCTACCTATAGACTTTTGGGACCTGGAAATATTGGAAGGGATAGGAAACTCAATAGGAAGTTTTGTGAAAATAGCAGAAACCACGAAGAAAGGAAGGTATACATCGTATGCCAGGATATGCGTCTATATGAACTTAGCAAACCCCATCCCAAATTCTGTGGAACTAGAGTATCATGAAGAAGCCTGGCAGCAAAACTTAGACTATGAGCATATACCGTTTAGATGTCGTAGATGCCATGAACATGGACATCTGGTTAAGGATTGCCCGATTACAATGGAAGAAGAAGAAAAAAGAAGTAACCTACAGAAGAGGGGCCAGTTGACCAAGAAGGATTCCAAGAGGTGAAAAGTAAACGGAAAATGACCAAAGAAATCTCCAAGGAAGACAAGAAGGAAAAACAAACAATCCCAGGGAAATCAAACAGCATTGAAATATTACAAGAAGAGGGAGAAGAGGATGATCAAACTATGGAAAATCAAGAAGATAAAGAGTCAGAAAATAGCTCCAGCAGTGAAAAATCCCACACAAAGAGGAAAGCCCCGAGTGAGGTCATGGACAAAGGCAAGGAACAAGAAGAACTGGTAGAACAGATGGAAACAGACATGGAGACAATCAGGGAAGATCTAATTCAAGAAGAAGAAGTTCTAAGAAAATTATTAAATGAATGGAGGAATTTGGATGAGAGGTTTATCTCGGAAGACCAGAAGAGGTTGTATGCGAAAACCTTTCAGCAGTATAAAGCTAAACAGGAAAAAGGTAAAGCAGCGCCTGAAGAATACCAAGAGAGCTAGAGGGGAAGCGGAATAGATTAGCAAGGACAAGGTAAGGGAGGGAAAAAAAAAGAGGAAGGAAAAATCTTAAAGATTCCATCCAACTAATGGGAGAAATGCTGGTAAACACAGGGAGACAGGTTCTGCTGTCAGCGGTGTTTCAAAACCTATCTCAAACTCCTCAATGATTTTGACATCATGGAATATTAGAGGCTTAAACAGCAAAGGGAAACAGAGACATTGAGCAGCAATACTGAAGAAGGAAAAACCCCAAATAATGTTTATTCAGGAAACTAAAATTTTAGGCCAGAAGATGGAGGAAATACTCAATAAAATAAACCCAAGATATGAGCAAGTAACCATAGACGCTAAAGGAAGTGCGGGAGGGATAGCAATCATTTGGAATCCAGCAGAAGTCCTATCAGACTGGTGGCTAGGAATGCCCAGAATTCTGACCGGAAGATTCAAACTCATTGGGCAAAGTGAATGGGTGGCTGTGTTAGCTATCTACGGGCCCAATACCCTGACAGATCGAGGCCTATTCCTTAGCCATTTGGAAAAATTTAAAAATATGCACCAAGAGCAAAGGTAGATTATCGCAGGAGACTTCAACTTGATAACCTCTAGAGAAGAGAAGAAAGGAGGAATCAACAGAGAAGACCCGGAGATGGAAAGATTCAGAGAAGTCCAAACAGACTTAAGGCTGGTAGATATACCTACAATAAATGGGAAATTCACCTGGAACAATAGAAGAGGTGGGAACAAACAAATAGCGTCAAGATTAGATAGATTTCTAGTTTCTGAGCACATAATAGGTATGGACATTTTCTATGAAGCCTCCATCCTCCCCTCTATAGGGCTTGATCATTGGCCAATCAAACTGGAAATAGCTATAAATAATCAGAATAAAAAGAGACCTTTTTGTTTTGAGTTCTTTTGGCTTAGAGCTCCAGATTTCTTAGACAAAGTAAGGAATTGGTGGTAGGAAAGCAAGATGGGAACAGAAGGTCAGAACAAAATGCACACATTCTAGCTCAGACTTAAAGACATAAAGGGCAAAATTAAGAAATGGAACAAGGAAGAATTTGGCAACATCCAGCAGGAGAAAGGAAAACTACAGACTAGAATGGCAGGAATACAACAACAAATCATCGAGGAAGGAAGAAGTGAGCAGTTGGTTGAGGAGGAAGGCAGGTTAATCAATCAATTGGAGGAAAGACGCAAGCATGAAGAAATTCTGTGGAGACAGAAATCACATGTCCAATGGTTGAACGAAGGGGAAAAGAACTCCAAATTCTTCCACAAAGCGATGCTGAATCACAGACATCACAATATAATTTTTTCACTGAAAGATAGTCAAGATAACAGAGTGCTGTAGCAGAAAGACATGGAACAACTCTTGGTGGACTACTTCAAAGGTATCCTACCAGAACCAAACATTAATAGGGAGGAGGAAATAGACAAGGTCTGTCAACATATCCCTAAGAAAGTAACTAGAGAACAAAATATGGCTCTGCTCAGGGTAATCACAAAGGAAGAAGTGGAGGAAGTGGTTAACAAAATGGCGAAGAATAAGGCCCCGGAACTTGACAGCTTTACCATTGAGTTTTACCAAGCAGCTTGGAGTTTCATGGGTAATGACCTGTTGGACCTAGTGGAGGAATCAAGGTGTACAAAACACATGCATCAGGGATTGAATGCCACCTTCTTGGCTTTGATCCCAAAGAATGGAAACTCAGACGAAACGCAGGGATTCATACCAATATCCCTCTGTAATGTAGTGTATAAAATCTTAGCAACAATTATGGTGAATAGACTCAAGCCAATTCTGCCGGACCTCATAACTTAGTAACAAACCGGATTTGTTAAAGGGCGGTAGATAACAGACGGAATTATAGTTGTCCAAGAAGTGATTCACTCCCTGAAAAACTCTCGAAATCCAGGTATGCTAATCAAATTAGACCTGGCTAAGGCTTATGACCGCATTAGTTGGGAGTACCTGGAAGGCATCCTCAAAGCCCACGGTTTTGATGCAAGATGGGTGAACTGGATCCTGTTAATGGTAAACACTCCAATGATTTTAGTCCTGTTGAATGGAACCCCTATCGAAGCTTTCAACCCCTTGCGAGGGCTCAGACAGGGAGATCCCCTATCTCCGTTTCTCTCCATCCTGGAAGCGAAAGGATTGGGTAGGTTAGTAAAAGCACAAGTAGCTAGGGACCAGATAAAGGGGCTAAGAATCTGTGGGAATGATCTCCCCGTAACCCACCAACAATTCGTAGACAATGTAATGATTTATGGTTAGGCCATGCTTAAGGAGGCCCAATGGATTGTCAATACCTTATCTGAGTTTAATCAAGCTTCCGGGACTGAGATCAATAAAGAGAAATCAGAAATATTTTTCTTTAACACATAGCTAGCAGCCCAAAGACTTTTGGCGCGCACAATGGGATTTAGAATTGGAACCTTTCCAACGAAATACCTGGGTATTATGCTTAATGATTACCAATATAGGACCGCTAACTGGGAACCTCTAATATATAAAATCAGGAAAAAGATGGACAATTGGACCTTTTGATCGCTGAATGCCCCCAGTCGGCTAATACTCCTAAAAGCAGTTCTGTAAGCTATTCCAATATATCAGATATCGTGCCAAGCTATCCCCAAGTCCATTAGTCAAAAGCTAGTAGCCATGTTCAAGAAATTTCTTTGGTAGGGAACCAACAAAACCAGAAAATGGACCTTAATTTCTTGGGAGAGGCTCAACAAGCTAACCAAAGATAGAGGCTTAGGATTGAGGGACCCCTACATTCTCAACCAAGTGATGGGGGTGAAGCTTTGGTGGAATTGGACACAGGGTGGCCAAGACTTATGGAAGGCAATCTGGGAAAGGAAATATGAGGCAGTGGAGGAACGAGAAGACAAAATGAGAAGTCAGACAGAGGTCAAAGGCTCTACAATTTGGAACCTGGCAAGGGGTAACAAAGAATTGATTAGAGAATATAGATTTTGGGAGATAAAAGCAGGAGATAAAGCTAGGTTTTGGGAGGAATCCTGGCAACAACGAGAAAGGCTCATCCATAAGGAAGCCCTTCAAGCCATCCAAGCTTTCACCTCCCAGGAAGAGGGGAATGTTGTAGGAAAATTCTGGAAACCAAGTATAGGGGATTATTAGCATAATTGGAAACAGAAGGACGATTGGCTAGCGGCCTCTCACTCTGACAGATGGCAAGATTACTACAATGAAATGGCATCCCGTAAAGTGCCAAGAAAAACAGGGCAAGATATCCTAAGATGGGGCACCCAAATATAAGGAACCTTTTCTATCGCAGAAGAGTATTACTTAAAAGCGAAATAGAATCAACAGGCAGAGACAAAGAAATGGAAAAACTTATGGAAAATAAAGCATTGGCCGAAAGTTTCTTTCTTTGTCTGGATTATGTTACATGGCAGGGCACTTACCTGGGACAAACTATAGAGGAAGGGACGGCAGGGACCATCACGATGCACGCTCTGGAATGCACAAGAGGAGTCAATGGAACACTTGATCAACAGATGCACTATCAACAACACCCTATGGGACAACCATTACAAGATGTTTGAGCGATGTCACATAAATTACCAAAACATCATCAATACCATAGAGAACTGGCTGAGGAAACCTTACCAAAACCTGGTGGTAAATCGTGCTTGGCTACTACCCGCTGGGTTCCTACTCTGGAAAATCTGGAAGGCACGGAACAACGTTCTCTTCAAAGAAGAAAACCACACTCTGGTAGACATCTGGGAACAAACCATCAAGAACACGAGAGAAACAATTTTAACGGAACGCGGGAAGGAAGAGGACTGGAAGGCATCACAAACTGAGGCGAAGATCTTGCAAAGTCTAGAATTAACCTAGAGTATGATATGCGATGACTGAAGAAAAGACCAAGTAAGAGAGGTGGCAGAAATTAAACAGTACAGGCACCCCCCACAGGGATTTGCAAAATTAAATTTCGATGGTGTGGCCAAAAACAATCTGGGAGAAGCAGGTAACGGGGGGATCTTCAAGAATGACAGCGGAAAAACCTTGAGAATCTATGCGATGGACTGCGGGCAGACGACTAATAATGAAGCGAAACTGCACGCGCTAAAGCAAGGCCTTGAAATTGTGATTTAGGTAAAGATTAAGAGTCTCCAAATTTAAGGTGACTCAAAATTGGTGGTGGATATGGTAAGGCAATTGCAACAGAAAAAACCAGTGGAAAAAATAAGTAAGAGCTCGCGAATAGCGTGGCTCATCAGAGAAATAGGGAAGCTACTTACCAAAATAGATTATTTGATGCCCTCCCATGTAAGACACTCAGGCAATCAATTGATAGACTGATTAGCGAACTGGGGTAGTCAGAATAGGGGAAAGTTGATAGACAACAAAGGAATGGAGCTGCTGCTCCCAGAGGAGCGTGAACGATTACAACAACTTCTCGATGTCGATAAGGGTGGCCATGGAAATTCCGAGGAGAACAACCATTAAAAGATAGTATGTGACAGATGCGGGGAAAGATTACAGTGGGTGGGGATGGACAACATAATCGTGAGAAAGGACAAGGATGGTATAAGTGACGGAGCAGGGCAGCTGATGGGGCAGGGAAGAATAGGGTCACTTGATGGGGAAGAAAAGAGAATCGAGATGTCATTAAGAAAGGAATTAGAGGGAGTGTGGGGAGTCGGGATAAGCGGCTGCGTAGGGATGGCAAGTGGCATCAGTGGTATAGAAAGGGTACAACAGGAGCAGCCGGGAGAATGTAGTAGTTATGAAGAATAAAGGATGTTAGATAGGTAGCGGCAAATCCCGAGGAAGGGACGAGGGGATGAGAGCAAGGAAATTAAATGGACAGGTGGAGGTAAGGATGGAAGGAAAAAGGGGAGTATACAAACAAGGGCCTGAGGTGGCAGCAAGAGTGTTCATGCAGCAAAGCACGAAGCAAGAAGAAACGACGAAAGGTGGCAACAAGGCGCACCGACTAGCCCATAACTTTGGTTCCAGCGATGAAAGGTGGTATGTATATTCACTTCCCTATCTTGCAGCTCTCAAGATAGTTAGAGGTAGATACTTCTGTTATTTATCAGAGATGTCCAGGAAAAGGAAGTCGATAGCCAGTAGTAGGAAAGGAGGAGGCCATCCTGGTAATGGGAAGAAAAATCTTTACCCCATCAAAGAAGATGATGTCCCAAGCAGAGAGAAACACGGACCTTGGAGGAGGGTAAAACCCAAGTCCAGAAATTACTTGTGGGTGGGGAGGATTGCCAAGTCGGGCCAAGATGGGTTCCCTACTGGCCACAGGAACCATATCCATGTTTGCTATCCCGGAAAATCCCGGAAGGCAAAGAGCAGAACTACACTGGTTTACCGGTGGGAAAGTAGTTCACCCCATCAATCGTGGAGACGAGGGATGATGGCGTCATATACAGATAGCCACCAAGAGGGCCAGCAAGGGAATTCCAGGGAAGTAGAGAGAGGGTTGAGGGTAAAGGGTCGACTTGCAGGGCAAGTCATGGAGTGGCTCGGGTCCTCATGCCAGAAGAACAAGCAAGAACTTCATTCTAAGACTAGTGGGGTAAGTGAGGGGGTTAAAGCAGAATTTCGAATCAGAGGTACTAACTTATGGTCTATTGTCTTGATAGGTAGGCAAGACACAATCAAAAAAAGGTGTCAGGATAATAGCAAGATGGCTCCGAAGAAAGAGAAACAAGTTCAGACCCGGGAAGAAGGCTCGAGCAACAACCTGAAGCGGAGAGGAAGGAAACCAGAGTTAGAAAAAAGAATGTACATGATCAATGCGTATATGGCAGGGAATTCCCTTGAAATTCGAGAACAAATAAATGGGTGGGAATGGGAGCTGAGATCCATTAGCGAGTACAAGGAGATTCCCCGGGGGGAATGGGAGGATTTGGTTCCAGACCCAGGAAATACCAAGAGCCACAACTCACTGTTTACAAGTCGATCCAACAGTATTGGATTATGAAGCACGTGGTAGCTCGTGCTATGGAAATGAACCAAGCAGTCCGGGAAGAAGAGGAGGAGGAAAGAAAGTAGAGCGAGGAGCAGCTAAGGAGCTAGACAATGGAAGAACTAGAAAATCTAAAGTCCATACTCCTGAAAGAAATTGTGGTAGTCCAGATACAGGCAGCGAGCAATAACCTGATGCTTGGAAAAATGGAACAAATGATGTAGGAAATGAAATGGGTTTTGGAGTAGAAGAATGTGAATCCAGGGTCAAGCGCCATGGCGCTCGCCCCGGTTAATTCGTCAGACGAGGAATGATGAAGCTGGGTTCTTAGATAGTTTTTTTAAAAATGTTTTTAGAAAAGAACTGTGTCTGGATGTTCTGTTATAAACCAGTAGATAGATTAGTTAGTAGTATTCAAAAGCACATATATGACAGTATTAAGGAGAAAAACATTTTCAAATTTTGGTCTGGGTATAATGCTGAAAGGTGGTGGCCTAGTTTCCTGCGGGCAGGCTAGCCACCTGAACATAAGTTTGTTGTAAGATTTTTCTAGCGTAATATAGAAAGAAGGAATGCCTAAGTTCACAAAAAAAAATATATTAGCATAATTATATATGAAAGATGGAAAATGACGTAGATTAGTATATATAGATTATATTTACTAATGCAGTTGTGTTAGTCGATGACAATATATATGGGGAGGATTAGTAAACCATTGTTAATTATGGCTAAATATGTTCAAGTTATAATTAAGGAGAGTTTTATATTATCAATATAGAGTTAACTATGAATAATCACGATTATGCACAATTGATTATAGTTCACTATGATTATTATTATGATTTTTCATGTTTGATTATACGTGACCATGGTTGTTTATATTTGATCATGGTTGACCATGGTTTCCCATGATTAATTATGGTAGGGTATGTTAACCATAGTTGACGATGTTGACCAATGATGAACATTGTTTGACCAATTTGAGCATGGTTGACTAGAGTTTTCTATCATAAACTATTGTCATCCATATTGACAATGGTGCCCATGTTGACCATGTTCGACCATAGTGACCTTAATGTTAATGTTAGATTAGATACTCCACCTACCTTTGACTTGGTGATGCATTGTAGTGGAGGGCTTGAAACATTGGCTCCAAGAAAATATTCGATGTGATCTCTTCGATAAAATTCTCTTCTAAACATTATGTATCATAGAAGTCTAAACTTAGAAAAATAGTGACCTTAGTTGAGTATGTTGGACCATTCTAACGATGGTTGACTATCGTTTACCATGTTGAGCATGGGCTGACTATGATTTTCCAAGGTTAACTATGGTGAACCAAACATGACCATGTTTGGTCATGGTTGATCATCGTTGCCCATTGTTATTGATGCCTAATGATGGTTAATTAAAGTTGATGTTTGACCATGGCTGACTATGGTCGGTCAACCATCGTGAACAGAGTCAACTATGGTTGATGATGGTTGAGCATGTTAACCAGAGTTATCAATATGCCACCATACCTCACAACCATAATTAACTATAGTAAACCATGATGACCACATTGACTATGGTTGACAATGATTGACTATGGTTAACCATGATTAACTATAGTTAGTATGGTTAATGATAAATGACCATGATTACTCATGGTTGACAAAGGTCAATAATGGTTGTTATGTTGACTATGGTTGATCAAATATGACCATGTTTGCTCATGGTCCACTAATGTTGACTATGATTGCCCATGATTGATTAAGATTGACATGAATGAGTATGACTAACTATGGTAAATATTAGTCAACCATACTTTGTTTTTTATTGATCACATTACAATATTGAATATTAAATCAACCTTAAATCTTATTGAATATAAATATTAAAATTTTAAACCCTATGCACAAACCTTAATATAAACATTATTAATAAACCTTATTAATATTAATATTAATGTTATTACAATTAATATAGCAACTTAATATTAATAATATTATTATTAATAATATAGTCAATAATAATAATAATAATAATAATAATATATTCAATTTTGATATTAATATGAGAACCTTATTAATATTCTTAAGGTTTTGATCTTTTCAATACTCACATTGAAGTTTTTTTTGGCGAGGTTTCCGGCCATCAAATGTGGCCCATCATCCTAAGGACAAAGATTTGAAATATGATCTATAATAGAGAGAAACGGGTGAGAAATGTGGGGAAAAGGAAACTTTAGGTAATTTGAAAGCTAGAAGGTCATAATAATCAAACGTGCCAATAATTAATGAAATTAAAAAATAAATCAAAAGGTCATGAATGCTAAAAATATATATAAATAAATTATTATTAATAATAAAAAAATAACAAACTAAGACTAGATAATTAAATAATTTAAAACAAAATCAATATGAAAAGGAAGAATAAAATATAAAAAGGGAAAAGACCCACTCGATGGCTCCAGCTCGAAACATCTAAAAAACTTCAATGTAAGTATTCCAGAAAAACAAGATCTAGATTTCTCTTCTCACAAAAGCCTTCAATCTCAAATTAATATTATTATTAAAATTTTAAAACTTTGATTATCACTGATTAAGTTGACCATGGTTAACTAAGATTGACAATGTTTGACTTTAGTAAATCATAGTCCACTATAGCTTAATATGACTTTACTAAATCATAGTAGACTATAGCATAATATGACTTTAGTAAATCATAGTTGACTATAGTTTAATATGATAAAGTTAACTAAAATTAGCTATAAATTGATAAATATCATAATCATAGTATAACTTATAGACGAAATGATCTTTTTCACAATTATTTTTTTGGTTAATTTTAACTAAAATCCCACATAGATTTTTAAAAATTTGAATTTAGGTTGTCTCATTTATAGAATTCAAGTGCTTGGGAGACTTTCCAAAATGTTAAATCCATTTATACATTCAAAAATTATCTTAAATAACAAAAAGTTACATTCTTTCTTGAAATTATTTTACCATATTCCAATTAAAAAACAATAAAAAAATATATTTCATCTATTAAATAAATAACATAAATATTATATAATAAACATTTATTGATAATTAGAATTAAAAAAATAAATATAAAAAAATATGAAATAAATATAAAAATAAATATGACTCAATATAATGAGTTAAATGCCCACGGGGCTTTGTGATTGGGTGAATAAGTGCGCTGTTTAAAGCACTCCTTGCGATAGGTCACCAGTTCAAATCCCCTGTGGGTACTTAGATTAGTCTTAACTAGTAATATATAATTATATATTTTATATTATATGTATCTATATTATATATTATTATTATATATCATTAAGCACTCCTTGCGATCAGTTCACCAGTTCAATCCCGTGGTCTTCTTAGTCTACTAGAATTATATATATATATATTTATATATTATATATATATTTATATATATATATATATACTATATTTAATTATATATATATAATGAGTTAAATTTTTTTAAATTATTTTATTATGTTGGACAATAAGCAATGCTTTTAGGTTTAAGTGTATTTTCAACAGCACAATTTTTTTAGCCATCGTATTTGGCCTCTTCTCGAGGCCAAAGGCTATAACCATATAATATAATCAACCTTTTCCTTCGCATTTCCTTCGCATTCTGAAATCAGGAAAGTAATGCTAGCATTACCTGAAAGCATTAAATGTTATGATTTAACCTATTTACTATACTCCATATTTGCATGTAATCTGACCTTTGCCAACAGTCACATTTGCATGTAATCTGACATCTGCGCAATACTGCCCTCATGTCTGGTCCTTGTCCTTCATTGGCACCTCCTACTTGTCCTTGTCCCTCATTGGCACCTCCTACTTCTTTTGTTGGCTGCCTGGCTGCTGGGCTTAACTAAAGCCATTCACCTTTAGCTTTCCATATTTGCTCTCTGATCTAGCTTTCAATATTTTCTCTCTGGTCTAGTGGATGCTCTTCACTTTGTAGGCTTAGTGCATATGCTTTCTGATCTTGTTGAACTAGAACCGTGATGATTTTTCCTGTTGTTCCCCTGCTGTTGAACCAGAACCATGGTGCTTTTCCCTTGTTCCCCTGCTGTTGAACTAGAACCATGATGCTTTTTCCCGAGAAAAAATCTTTTTCCTGTTGTGATAAATAAACATCTATGCGTATTCGCCCCTTCTTTGCATGGAAATAAAGCTGCGACAACAACTGCAATCTGCAACATAATTATTTTGTAGCAATTTTTGGAGAACATGTTGGACAATTTCTCGCCTGTTGATGCGACTGGAAACAAAATTATTTCCCTTCGCTTTGCTCAACAACATAATTCTTTTGCAGCAATGTTTGGAGAACATGTTGCACAAGTTCTCGCCTGTTGATGCGACTAGTGACAAAGTTAAGGTTGAGGGGTTCTACATACACGGAATGTAGACAATGTGTCAATTTTGGTAAGAGAACTATTGTAATTAAAAATATTCAATGACATAAAATACATTTTTATATATCCATAATATCAATTTTATCAACATTTTATATATCCATAATATCAATTTTATTTACATTGTTGATGCAAGGATGGTTTCATGGCTCGCTGGTACAACTGCTCTTGCTAGTGCTTCATGATCAACTACTCAAATTGGTACTGAAACCCTAGTTTTTTCCACTTATGGTGCTAGTTTAGCTTTTTTCATGTATGATGCTAGTTGTGTTGTTTTAGGTTGTTTAGAGGGCGTGTTCATTAGCCCAGTTGAGACTTGACGCAGATCATATCTTTGGGGAGTGAAACCCCCTTTGTTTATTAAGAGAAACTGAAACTTCATTTGTGTACAATTGGTACAATGAGGAATCATGAGCTCCATAGTTTGAGCCTCTGTCACCTCAATTTTATTGCTCAGATGTTTCCAATCCTGAGGTTGACAATTCGCGCCTCTCTGACTTCAATTTTATTGCTCGTCTATAAATTTTAGTACGTTCAGATATCTATTATTTATTTTACTATTTTAGATATTCTCAAGTTTTGATTCCTTACTAATTAGTTTTTCATTTATATTATCTTTTTTCTAAAAATAAAAACAGAGACATGAGATCGCTGGTTGAATACCCTAAATAAAAACAGAGACATGAAATTGCTGGTTGAATACCTGGAGTAAAAACAGAGATAGAAGATTGTTGGTTGAATACCCGAAACCATGATGTCTTTCTTCAAAAACGTCGAACACTAGACAGTTGGACGAGGCAAAAGAATCCCCCACACAGCCTGCAAAAAATAAACATTAAATTAGCAGTCAGAGACATATTTTAGGGAGAAACAGAAAATGGAAAATGCATGCTTACTTGGAAAGCTATATAGAGAAAGAAGAAATAGGCTGCATCTAGGAAATTACAAGCTTCCATCCACCGTCGCTATCGACATTCCAGTTTTCTGAAGCAGCATCTTTGCAATGATCGTCGGGTTGTTCTTTGCGTCAAAACTCAACTGGGTCTTGCCATTTCTCTGCATGAAATTGAAATGTGTCTTTCGTTGCATGAAATTGAAATGTGTCTTTAGTTTAAGGGAGTGTGGTGTTTTCATGCCGACATGTAGTCACTTACCTTTTTTTCTCCGTCACTCGTTGTAGTTGAACTGAATTTTCTTTTGATCTATTTCTCATTCGACCGGTTTCCTGCTCTTGTTTACTGTATCCTTCTCAACTTCCTTCTTCGAGGAACCTAATACTTTTGTGTCTATCTATATGAAAACTTGATAATTTAATGGAAGATTTTTTATCATACCACATTTTCATTGTCATGGAATTCGCGTCATTTGTCATTGAGTCTTTGGAATCCGACTTAGAGAAACTACCTTATACTTAAAATCTCTTGTTTCAACTTTACTTCAACTAATAAATTGCCATTTTATATTTTAACAAATATATAATTATATTTTGCTTTAATTTTTATAAAGCGGCACTTGAAATAATAATTTGTCATTTTATTTTTGTATAACCAAATAAAAAATTATATTTATCAGAAATTCAAGTAGCTGCCCACAATTTTTGAATAATGAGTATAACCAACCCTTCTTTTTCTTGAAATGTGGGGATGCTTCCAAGGTTGTCTATTCAAATAACATGCACTGGATTATAGAGGGCTTTTCATTGAATTCTGGGACGCACAATTCATATTTGTTTCCAGAAGTTATGAAGATGGTGTTGCTGAGCGTCCTCCACTCCAAATTTATCTCTCTATATCTCCTCTTGGAAGCTGGGCAATATATCTGTTTTTTTTCAAATATTGATCAATTATATAAACCATTTCCAAATATTCAATAGCTTCAAAAATCCGAGTGCGCTTGAATCTGTATTCTGTGTCGATTCCCAGCTCTTCAATTTGGCTTTAATCTGAATATAATACCACGATAAAATAAATTATCAATATAATCTATTCCAACTACAGATCCGAATTCAATTAGAGCAATCTCAGATTTTGGTGCAGGTGCAATGCTTGTCCTGAAACTAAGAATTTACTATGTCATATAAGATTAGAAATTTATAATATATTAATCTCTTATTTTACTTTAATTAGTTCACTCTTGTATCGTGATTTGATTACCAAGAATTACCTGTTTCGTAACTATTAGCAGAGTTTTATGGTTTTGGGGCGTAAATGTTCTTTTAAATCGAAGAACCTTTGTGTGATTTGATGGGTTTAATACAATGACTATGGACACTGTAGAGTGTCCATTGAGTTGTTTGATTTAATTTCAAAACCATTCCATTCTACTCGTAATTATTTTATTGTACTCGCAAGTCATAAGTTGAAATTATGAGAATCTAAATCTAATTCATTTAAACTTGTAACAACTGGTTGCCAATAGAATTCCCAAATCTATTTTATATCGTTTTGCATATTGTAGATTACTAGATTGATCTGGAATTTAATTTTCATTACTGGTCAAAATCATGTACATACTTTTATGACAAATCAACTTTCCTGAGAAGCATCGGTTAGTTCAAAAAACAAATGGAAGCCATTAGAATTCTCTGTATTTCAAATATCGGACTAAATCAGATTTGGGCTTCTTAATGTATTTGAATTCTATTGCCCGTACTTATATAATATATTAATGTGAAACTTCGTCTACTTCTGAACAAGTCGGGCCATTACCAATAATATACATCGTATTGAACTAGATTCAAAAGATTTGTAGGCTCCAGGCTATGATATATCTAGTGCTTTAAGAAGAGACAGGTTTTTAGTATACCTGGCCTCATTTCTCTGGTTCAAAGCGATGCAATTGGAGTGGAGTCCCATTAATATTTTATAGTTGCACTTCAAAGCTAAACTCCTAATGAATTCTGAGTGCAGGCATTGAGGGTGTCTTCAATCTCATACAAGAGGAATTCCTATTAGACTTACTTGCTTTACTTTATGTTCCTGAACTTGATTAAATGTGCCATTAGAAGACTGTATGTTCCTTGGGCATGGACTTGTTGCTCGCAACCCATCTTGTTGTATATATTTATTACATTTAATTGGTATATAGCTATGTGATTTTGGATATTATATTCATTATATATTTTTTATATAGCTATATGTTTTTCGATATTATATTCGTTTTTCTAGTATTAGAATGCCAAGTAGAAATAGTGTAGTTCATACAAGTGATATTATTTATTGATAAGTTTTTAAGTAAATTTTATTTTATTTTTTAATTAATTCGGTAATTCAGGGGAATTTTAATTAGTCTTTACTTCGTGAGGGATTATAATATTGATTTTTCCATCAAAGTGTATTGATTTTCTATTAGTTTTAGAGTTTTGTAATTTTAATAAACAGAAAACGTTGAATATTTTTATTTTTTCATCAATTCAAAATTAATTTTCTTATTTTATGGAAGTATTATTACTAATTTTCAATTGTTTGAGCGAGATTTGATGAACATAATTTTCTTAGTGGAGGATGTTTTATTTTCATATTTAACAGTGTCTCTCAATTCATTTTAAAATAATAAAAAAAGGCTAAATTTGTGAGTGGCCATTTCATGTGAGTGATTTGACACTAACAACGAAAATCACATTATTATACTACTTCTATGTCCAATGATGTCATAACTAGAGTTGTCATTTACGTAGGTGGGGGGCTGAACAAATCTCCATAAAGTTGATACATTATGCAAAGTGTGATGCAAGAAGAAGTTTTCACTTAGCAAATTGAGAACCATAATTATAAGAGTTTGTTTCATTGTCCTAAGCTTTCAATGAAAGATTTCATTATGTAGAGGAAGCTTCCTCCCCACAATGAAAATTCTCATTAAAAAACTATAAACCTAACAATCATAAATATAATTTAAATTAGTTTAACTTTATAGAAAAAAAATCTTCTAGACAAAATCACATAAAGATTTTTATGTCAACGCTTTTAGAACCATTTATTGTGGTTCATCATGAGGATAAAGATGGATAACTGAGGCAAAGAACTAATAAATAGTAGAGATGCAAAGGCTAGTTCCCAACAATAGTTGAATTTTATTTATTTATTTATTATTATTATTATTATTCATTTTATCTATTATTTAGAGTAAGGTTAGAATGAAAAATTAAAGTCAAAAATGAAAATAAAAATCTTCAAAAAGGGAAAAAATTAAAATGGAAATTAGAAAATAATAAAAGAAAATAACACAAATCAAAGAATAATACAAAAGAGGGAAGATATTTATTTATTCATATAATATTTAATCAAAAGGGACCATATAAATAATAAAGTTAAAAGTAAAAGCCTTAAAAATAACAAAATTTTTAAAGAATCCAAATGAAAATAAAATGGAAATTAGAAGACAATAAAATAAATTTTCAAAAGTCAAAGGTTAATATATAAGACTTGAGAATTAGAGAGACTTGAAAAATATCATTACATCAAATCAAAATAAAATAAGAATCATAAATATTATTATTATTATCCAAATTTAAGGTCATGGCCAAGCACACCAAATTGGTGTATGAGACCCCCTTGTTTGTGGGACAAGGGACCCACCTCCATGCAGCAATTTGACTGCTAAGTCTACAAAGGCATACATACTCTATCCCCTCCGGTTTTGAACATGTAATCTCTTAGAAGGAAACACATGTTCTTAATACTATAGAGATGAAATAATAATAAATAAAATAAGTTAATAAAAAGGGTGAAAAAGAAATAATAAATTATTAAGAAAATTAGATTTATATAAGAACTAACCATTATTAAAAAGATAAAAAATAAAATAAAAAAATCTAGGAATAAAGAGAGGGGATCCAACAATGACTTATCTTCCAACCACCATCTCTATTAAGTGTATTGGACCATTTTCCAATCTCAATGGCCTCCCTGAACTTACAGTGATGGAAATGATCAATCTTGGTGATGACCTGGGAGTCCTCAACATTAATGTGGTACTTGGTCTTCTTTGTGTGCTCTTCAAAAGTAGAGGAGCAAGTCCTACAATGTTTTAAACCAACAACATGTTCCTTAATCCGCTGATTAATAAAAAAACTTGTTTCTCCAATGTAGGTGGTCCCACAAGAAGAAGGTATAAAATTAACACTTTTCATGTCTTTGGGATTCACAAGGTATTTGACTAATCTTTGGGAACTGCGATCGTGTTCAGGGGTCTAAAAATGGAAGAAACAACACACTTCCTAAGAACCCAAGAAATATTATCAGTAATTCCTTGTATAAATGGAAGTTGAACATTGGAAGCCAAATCCCTAGGTTATTTCTTAATCTTCAGACCTTTTCTTTCCTTTTGGAAAGCTTTGAAACCTTGGGATATGTTATAACCATTCATTTCAAAAACACTAAGAATATGGGTTTTTGCACCCTTTATGTGATCTTCATCACAAAATCATAAGGTACGTGTAGCTAGATTGTTTAGAACACCTACATTTTGAGTAGGATAGTTATGGGAGTCAACATGAAGATATTATTCAATGTGCATTTTCTTACAAAAAACTTGGTGAGAAAAGGAACCATCATATTTCTTATAGCTCATAATGTCAAGGAAGGGAAGGCTACCATTAACCTCAGATTCCATAGTGAATTTTATGGATATTAATTTCTTGTTAAGATGCTAAAGAAACAAATCTAACTTGTCATGGCCATGAGGCCATAAGATGAAGGTATCATCAACAAATCATTTGCAAAGCTTAAGCTAAAATTGAGCTGAGGTTAAAGCCTTAGACTCAAAATCCTTCATGAATGGGTTAGAAATGAAGATGGAAAGTGGAGAACCCATGGAAATGCCAGACATATATTCATAGAAATCACCTTCAAAGCTAAAAAAGGTATAGGTCAAACAAACTTCAACAAGCTTGGTTGTATCAGGATTAGTGATACGATTGATAACCTCAACAACGTCATTGATAGGGATATTGGTGTACAGAGAAACCACATCAAAACTAACCGTAATGTCACTGGGCTCAAAATTTAAACCCTTTAACTCATTAACAAAAGAATATGAGTCTTTAACAAAATAATATGTGCCACCAACCAAGGGCTTGAGCTCAAGGGATAAATATTCAGCTAGAAGGTAAGTAGGCCCACTGATTATCAAATTTATTTGATAATAAATTTTATGAATTGATAAAAATAATTAATATTATTATTAAAGAAAATTCAGTGTCATTTATGAATGTGTGTAGAGAAGCCAAAGTTGCAGGGATAAATGTTTCATTGTGCAGAGCTTCCTTGTGCGGAGCTTTCCCAGTGCAGAGCTTATAATGAAAGATTTCATTGTATAGAGGAAGCGTCCTTTGCCCAATGAAATATCTCCACAAGGAAAGCTCTACTTAAAACACTATATAACTAAAGTTCATAAATATAAATTAAATTAATTTAACTTTATACAAAATCAATTATTTTTAATAATTTTTTTTTTTCAAAGAAATGACTAGTAGATTATGTTAATAAAAAGGAGGATCAGTACCAAGCCACTACATTTTGAAGAAGATAGAAAGTGAGAAAACCTTTAATATTCGAATTAGAACACATAGGAAGAAACCATCACCTAGAATGACATCTACTTTCTACTTAATGATTGAATCCATTGGATGTATAACTTTTCCAAAAAAACCATAAAATCTAGATGAATTTGCAATAAATTCCTATTTTAAGTTTTCTTGAAATGCAGTTTCACCTTCCTTGGAGAATATTTAAAATTTATTTTTACTTGAGTCTAAGACCCATTTACCTATAAATTGATTGTGCCATCAAGTATTAAGGATACTTGGTCATTAGAATCCATGTTACATTCCCGAATAGGAAGACAATTTCCCATTGTCGATAGGAAGGGGCACGAACCCCACTGCATTTATTACTATTTTCCTTTGTCCATATTACAATGCTCCCATGTTGGAATGTGTATTTTTTGTGGGAATTCTACCATAGCAAGTGTTTTTTATTTTATTTTTCACTTTAATTGAATCTGCCTTGGAGATGTTAGCCTTTGCAAGAGTTTCTGGTGAAGTGGATTGAGCCTGAGAGATTCTGAAATTTTTAAATCCTTCTTTGAACCACCCTCATTGCAATAAGTAGAGAGATGAGGCTGAGGATATTGAGTAATGATCAAATGTTTCACCTACCCACCATTTAGGCGTACAAGTAGAAAACTTGGCCTTCAATTTCCTTGAATTTGGATAGTTTTTTAAGGAATAACTTGTCTCATAGTAGGATCTATAGTGGAACTAGGAGACATTCTCATAGTCGAGAGATTGAACCCAGGAGAAATCAGGACTAGTAAGCTCAATATCAATGGGGAAACCCTTATTAAAGTCCATTTCCACACATATATGAGCATATGTGGGCTTTATATAGAGTCTAGTGTCTTCATTGTGGAAATAAAAGTTGCCTATGACATTACCAATTGAGGTTAATGAAGAAAGATTCCATAAATGTAGAGGGTGATTGGGGAACCTTACTCAAATAGGAGTAGTTGAGATTAACTATGAAAGTGGGTAAAAGTAGGGGAACCAAGGCCACATAGAAAGGTTGATGTAGCCCCGAAATCAAGAACCAACAGCAAGAATCCACTCTTTGTCTCCAACTTTAATGAAAACAATGATGAAAAATACCCTGGCCAGGTGGTAGATGTCTAAATCATCTGAAATGAGGGGTTTCCAATGCTCATTGATTCAAGAATGGAGCTCAATGAGATTTTTCCACAACCCAATGAACCTGCAAATCAAGCCGATTTCGGAGAAAAACTATGCCTCATTGGTAACCTCTTCTGCTAAGGAAATTTCCATTGTAGGAGCTTCACTAACAAGAATCAAATTAATAGTGGAAGGGAAGTAGTTAGTAGTCCCTTTGATGATATCACGAAATGATTCTAGTTGATCTTGATGGCCCAGGGAAAATTTTAAGGATGGAAATTTATTTTAAAGTTTAGAAACATTGACGAATCTAACTAGTCCATAATATGCAATCTGTAAAACTTTTGGCAATATTTTTGTAAAAATATTCAAATTTATAATAATTTTATGTAGTTCTATATAAAAATTTGGCGATTTTTAAGGTAAAACTATTTTGTACTATAAAATTTGGGTGAATATTGTTTAGAAAAAATGGAAATTAGTGAATCCCTTTTTTTTAAATCATGGAAAATTAGCCCACTTGTGAATATTAGTCCCTAAATTTTCCCTATCTTGGGCACTTCCCAAAGGAGAGGTGACTCCATATTCACCAACATCAAAGGATGCTATCAAAGGAGTCGATACCAAAGATGCAGAGGGGTTCATACCAATGATAATAGAAGGATAAACCTTTGAGGGAGAATCAACTCCATTGCTAGGAACTGCACCAGGGGCCATATACTTCAAACTGATTATTGAAGACAACGAAGCAGGCGAACAAGTAGGAGAATTTTCTCCCATATTGAAACAATACACCATAAAGCTAGATGGAGAAGATACTAGGTCGAAAGTCAAACGCCATGAGCTCAAAAATAAGCTTAAGGGATGTGGTGAAGTAAACTTACAAGTGTGGACACAAACAATTCCTCTAGCCCAATAGCTGGTCTAGCCACAAACAAGACATTCTATGGAATATTTCCTTAGGTTAGAACCAATTAATAGGGCCTACCTCTTAGTACGCTTATCTCATTTGGTGATTACCTTTCTTGCTTGCTCCAGCTATCTCCCGTTTCCTTTTTCGAACACATAAAACAAGTAAACAACAAAAAACAACAACCGTGATAATAGACAAATTGTAATTCAACCTACTTAACAATTCAAGAAGCATTAAGCCATAAACATGTGAGATGACACATTATGTAGGAAATCAATTGATAGTTTCATATATATTAAATCAAGAAGAGATTACAACCATTGCCTTGACATTGCTGTTCTCCTCGAACAAATCCGGGTTCCCACACACTTTCGTTAGTATTCCATGATGGCTTCAACAATGGTAGTTTTAAGGCTCTTTCCTTTAGTCTTCACACTACACCAATTTCACACTTCTCCCTCACACACAACTAGAGAGCTACAACTATTGATAACTTGGTGATTACTCCAAACTTAATTAGCACTAGCACACCAACATTAACACTAACTTGTGCTTAGGAAAAAGGGAGGTTCATATAGCATGAATGGATGGGAGATGGTTCCTCTTCTCATGGAAGAAGGTCTTATCTCTTGAGGTAGTTCCATCCTAATAGGGAAAAGGATCCCAAACTGACATCCTCGACTCCATCTGGCCCAACCATTTACTAGACTTTCGTTATGAAGCTTCTAGAGTTGGAAGCTTTGGCTCCTTATTTAAAAAACCTTCCAAAAGAGGATCAACGCGACTGGAAAAAGACTCATACACTCTGGCCAACATTAGGGATAGTGTTAATCCCTACATATCCATGTGAGGAGGACACTGGTCATTAGCGTCAGTCTTGTAAATTGGGAAAAACAGAAGATTTGTGGGAATGATGCAAAAAGGAATTGTTTTTCTCATGAAGAGGGACACAATGGGAGTTTCTTCATGAAGGGGAAGCATGTCAGGTTCACCATAGAGGTCCTCTAGGATCATGGAACAGGGCGTATAGGGATAGTGACAAAATGTTGTGTAATAGATGCCCCCTAAAGCGTGAAGGTCGAACTAGAATGGGGTGAAATGCTTTATGAATCAATGCAGGGAACCCGAGTCTGTCGTCAGAGAACCTAAAAGAAAGTATAGATACATATACATAAATAAAAACTCTGTCGAATGATACATGAATTATGGTGGACGTAGCCATCCAATAAATAGGATCATATTGAAACCAAGGTATGGCCGCAACCATCCAATAATGAGAAGGATCACATATGACAACTCATGGTATTGTCACGGTCACCCATCTGAAAGAGACATGTATAGCAACATGATCCTCTCACATTGCCTTGCAACCTAGACTTTTGTAATCTGATGCCAGGGTCTTGCACTCCAACACAACCAGATTAAAGTACAAATTCTAACATGTGAATATATGTGTTGACATCGAACATGCTAGATAATTGCTTGATTACCAGCGGATGATGTAAACTGTTAACAAGCGCAAGAGAAACCACCAATAATGACGATGGTCCTCAAGGTACTATCCGCACAATTCATGGAATGTGAATAAAGGAACTGTAGTTGAACACCCGTTAAATCACCCAATCGAAAGCCAATGATGTGAACTTGTCATCAAGTGAGAAGAACATGCCATTAGGGCATGCAAGCTCTAAGGTACTGGAAGGGAGTCTCTCAGACAACTTCTTGGATAATGAGCTGAAGTTGATAGGAAGCGACCATGTCGAAGGAGGGCCATAATGTATCCCACATCATTGACACGAGGCAAAGGGATGCAAAATGATTTTGGATGATACAAAGAGTTAAGGGTAAGTGTAACTAGAAAATAACAACTCTTGAACATATTGGCGACATGACTAGAAGTTTGGCAGCTTTTGGATCCATAGGATCGGTGGTCATGATGACATGGCAGAGATCAAATGGAAAGAAAAAATAAATGACCCAACCTAGGAAGGTCAACGATAAAAAGGAGGATATCCCAACCCGACACGAAGTAGAAAGTGTCATGTTCAAGAGTGAGTTGTTGACACAACTGATTGGATTTCGAAATTTTCCCCCACCATTTTTGGCTGGTACCCCAATTATTTTTAAATTGCAAGCTTGAAGGGGATAGAATATGCTTGCATTGTAAGTTCATCCTTTGGATGAATCCGACCTAGTAGGTTTAATGAGCCCCAGGAAGGAGAAACTCATGTTCATCATGGTGACAAATCTGATGTCATTTAATATTTTAACGACACTAACAAAGGTGAAACTCGGTATCCTTTTCATGTTTAGAGAGTTTGAAAAAGACACAGAAAAGAAAAATCCACATGGTCCCTTCTTTTGCATTTGTGTCCCTTGAGCCCGAAAAGGTAGAAACCAATACTTGAGAGAACAGCTTGACCATTTCAATCAAGGAGTACATTTTTTCATAGATAGTGCATCCCATCCCGAAAAAGGGGTAAATGTATATTGGGTGCACGACGTTTTGCATCCGTTAACGAGTTTGAAATGACAAGGGATCGACTATCTTTTTGTGTTTAAAGGGTCGAAAAAGAGCTTAAAAGCAGACCCCCCATTTTATTCTCTTTTACGAGTCAAAAGGGAAAAATACTTGGCAATGTTTTCATTCGAGTTTTATGAGTCGAGAAAAGAGCTTAAACGTGACTCGACACCATCGTTGAACATCCATCACTTGTTGCTACGCAAAAAGGGTATAGTGCATTATCCAATTCTTGAGGAAAGATATGTAAAAAATACTTAAAAACCCTAATATTTCATGAAAAACTGAATAAAAGGAGAGAAAAGTAAATATTTCTTACCATTTATCATTTTACCTTGCTGTGAAAACCTTTTTACCCACTTTTTCCCTAATTGTTCAGAGTATATTGCAGGAGATCTGGGAGGTCATTCAGCAAGTTGTTTATTGCAGGTAAGAGCCAAGTCCCTAAGCTCCATTTCCATACTGTTTATTCATGTTTTTATCCATTTTTGGGATTTCTAAGACAGGTTTTGGAAAAAAAAAAATCTCCCTCGGTTGGCGCAATTTCCAGGCATGGAATTACGCTGGCCAAGGGTTGTTAAAATGCCCAACTGTGCCGTTGGCACCATGAACAAATAAAAAACCATTTTCCTCTAAAATCCAATGTCTATATTCAAATTTTACTTGCCAAAAATGATTATTGACTTGAATACATGGTTTTTGCAGGAAAGAATAGTCAAAAATTGTAGACTGGAAATAATGCGAGCACAAAGATGTGGACACCTAGGCAATGAATGATCCAAAGTGCTTGGATGCCTTGAGGAGCTGTGGGCCCCTCAAGTTATTTCTCACACCAGGGATGCAGGCTCAACCTAAGCTACTTCGATACCTGATTAGTCTCTGGGACATAAATTGAGAAATATTCATCATTGGTGACCAGGAGCTAGAGTTGGAAACTTCAGACATCTACTTCAACACAAGACTATCCTGGAGAGGGGAAACACTCAACCTATATGGGTCAAGGCCGATTAGGGCAAGCATATCCATGCTACTTGCCAAACTTTTCCCAGAAGCCCTCAAATCCAAGAGCGGAAAGATTGAGATTGCCACTATGCGAGATCTAACACTGAGAGTGCTATTGTTGACTATCAACAGAGTGGCTAGGTCCCAAGTAGAGCAAGAGACTAACAAGTTGAAATTTCTATTTTCTATCGACTATATAGCACCAATGATCTTCAATTGGGAAGAAGCCATGAAGATCAACATGAAACACCAGTTTTTAAAAGCTAAGGCGGGGAATCTAAAGCAATTTTGCTTTGGATTTCTACTAGTGACCTTCTTCTTGGAACAGGTTCTGTTGTTCTAGTACCAGCTAAATGAGGTAGATCTGCTAATGCCACGAGACCCACGGATGGTCCATTGGAGTCGTTTGATGCCTAGGATCACTAGGGACCAACATATGTCCTACAAGCCCGCCTTCTTTTCATGGCTACGACGACAACTGATTGTAGTGGAGGATTGGCCATACAACGGTACCAACTTCCGCAGAGATCCGGACATGCCATTGTCAGATGGGGAGGATTTCAACGGTGAAGGTAAAAAATCAATTATTAATTTTTTGATTTTTTAATTGTTTTTGATATATATGTGTTTATAACTTGTTTTATCAATGCAGATGTTGGACTAGAGCATCCCGCCTGGATTTCCCTGATAGCCAGGCATGTCACTCACCAGTTTGATGTTGCTCCTTATCAGGAGGGGAGTGACAATGAGGAGGATATCGTGAGGAACCTTGAGGGGTTGACATGTGGTATCCTAGAGTATGCCCGGGTGGGAAACAACCCACACCAGTACCAGAGGCATACAGTGGGGGTATCATACCGGATCCGCCGATTGCTAACTTGTGTTACATGAGCAGTTTCATGTTACCACGATCACCATGCTGATTAGTTCCTAGGTCCAACATTCATATTTTTGAGGCCTACGTGCCATGGATATATGAGACCTGTGAGCCGCCGATGTTATTTGACCACACATATTATTTTTTGGGGTTTTGATGTATCAAACATTATCACCATATATATATATATATGTTGTATTTTCTTTCTTACTATGGTACAAATGATTTGTTTTAGCTTTTCACAAGTTTCATAAATGTCTATCCAACACATAATTAGCTAATGCATCTGTCAATGTATTCATGCATCTAGGAATATGATGATATGTAATGTAATAAAAATTTCTTTGCAGTAGACGAATATGTAGATACATTCTCAATATTTGAGGGTTTCTGATGGATTATTTCCCATTGAGTTGAAGGACAACAAGCTGTGAATCTAGGTTGACAACCAATTCCCGAATGTCAATAGTGATGCCTTCTGACAACAATTCGATGACTGCACTATATTCAACAATGTTATTAGTTGTGTGACCTAAACAAATACCTTGAAGATCAATCAACTCACCATGAGGGTCATAGATGTCCGATGCCGCGGAGGATAGAGTCTGGGTACTATGAGAAGCACCATTAGAAAAACCGATGTGAGGAGTCACAGACATCTGCAAAGCAGGGAAAAAGATAGTAAACAGAAAAGTTTTTTAAAAACTAACACACCAAACCACACTGCACAAAAATGAATGACACACTAATGTACACAAGTAACCATGCAATATGACCTAAGCATAGTACTTTGTGAGAGAGTCCATGCCAGGACTCGGGTAATCAATCAACATAGATGAACACTAGAGTTTTACCTTTGACATGACGAGTGAGCATCGACTCGGCCAAATAATAGAGTAGAACTCATATAAGGTTTTGCCCCAATGCCCCTTGGGTGAGGGAGGATTATGAGTCAAATGGCAACCCCATTGCAATAATGGGCAAGCAGGCAAAACTCGAAGAGGGAGAAAAAACCTGAATCCATGAAGGGATAAAGGTGCCCTCAGTTGAAAGATCTTGAAAATGGTAGGCGAAATTAACAAGTCAAGAGGCAACGAAGAAAATTACTTCCATGATACTCTCGTCAGCAAGAAAAGTCTCGGCTAAGGGATTAGAAGATTTT